>MU776991.1:3360-73592 GCA_026770625.1 Nicotiana glauca | reverse complement strand
TACCAGTCCAGCATTCAGATGGCTCCTTATAAGGCGTTGTATGGTAGGCGATGTCGGTCTCCAGTCGGATGGTTTGAGCCGGGAGAGGCTCGGTTATTGGGTACAGATTTAGTCCAGGAGGCCTTGGATAAGGTCAAGATCATTCAGGACAGGCCTCGTTCGGCTCAGTCGTGGCAAAAGAGTTATGCGGATCGCAAGGTTCGAGATGTAGCTTTCATGGTTGGCGAGCGAGTATTGCTCCGTGTATCTCCTATGAAGGGCGTGATGAGATTTGGGAATAAGGGAAAGCGTAGCCCAAGGTTCATTGGCCCATTTGAGATTCTTGATCACGTGGGAGAGGTGACTTATAGGCTTGCCTTGCCATCTAGCTTGTCAGCCGTGCATCCAGTGTTTCATGTGTCTATGCTTCGAAGGTATCACGGCGATCCTACCCACGTGTTAGATTTCAGCACTGTCCAGTTGGACAAGGATCTGTCCTATGAGGAGGAGCCAGTAGCTATTCTAGAACGGCAGGTTCGACAGTTCAGGTCGATGAGTTTCCTTCAGTGCGTGTTTAGTGGAGAGGTCAGTCTCCTGAGGCATCGACCTGGGAGTCCGAGTCTGATATGCAGAGCCATTACCACCACCTATTTCCTAACTCAGGTACTTCTTTCTTTTGTCCATTCGAGAACGAACGGTTGTTTTAGAGGTGGAGAATGTGACGACCCAAAGGGTCATCATTTCCCCTTTTTTCTGTGCTTCCGAGGCCATGGAAACCTTGCTTCTAGTTGCCTCGATGGCATGCGCAGTTCGGGCGCGAAGCCAGAAAATTTTTATGTTAAAATATGTGAATTTTGTGAAAAATTTGAAGAATTGTGGTATTAATATTGATATAGTTGACTTCGGTCAACATTTTTGGAAAACGGACCCGGACCCATGATTTGACGGTTCCGAAAGATCCGTAGAAAAATATAGGACTTGGGTGTATGCCCGGAATCGAATTCCGAGTCCTAGGCCCGAGGAATGAATTTTTTCATGAAATTATTTTCTGAAAATGTTTAAGGAAAATAAAATTTGATCAAACAGCGATGGTATCGGGCTCGTATTTTGGTTTCGACGCCGGGTACGAGTCTTAAATATGTGTTAAGCGCTTTCTGTAAAGTTTGGTCGAAATCGGACATCGTTTGATGTGTTTCGGACCATGAGTTCCAAGTTTGAAAGTTAAGAAGTTTGAAATTAAAATCATGTGTTTTGAGGCTCGATTCTATGTAAATGATGTTATTTTGGCGATTTGATCGCACGAGTAAGTCCGTAGAATGTTTTTGAGGTTCTGTGCCTATTTGGTTTGGAGCCCTGAGGGCTCGGAGAGTTTTGGATAGGCATCGGATGGCATTTTTCTCATTTGTAAAATCTGGTATCATTCAGTTCTGCAGGCTTCGCATTTGCAAAGCTAGTGTTCGCAAATGCGAACTCGCAATTTCGAGCTCCTCATCGCAAATGCGAACTTTCACCTGGGCAGTGATATTCGCAAATGCAAAGAAAATTATCACAAATGCGATGATTGCCTACGAACCCAGTATTCGCAAATGCGAATGACCGTCCGCAAATGCGGATGTGAACCTTCGCAAATGTGACGTTTTGGTTCGCAAATGCGAAAGTTGGCAGCCGAGTATGCATTCGCAAATGCGAGTCCAGCTTCGTATTTCCCACATTTGGTCGGGGTTCGCAATTGCGAACCCCAGTTCGCAATTGCGACATCAGAGGCTCTGCAATTTCATACTTAGTCGAATTTTAAGTCATTTTTCACCATCCTTCCAAACATAAAACACCATAGGCGATTTTCCAAGCACAAACCTTCTTCCAAATCATTTGTAAGTCAACTTTTACTTAATTTCTTCAATCTTTAACATCATTTAACATGTTTTCCACTTAAAAATCAAGGTTTTCATGGGTGAAAATGGGGATTTCGGGTAAAACCTAGGTTTTTCTTAAAATTGGAGATTTGGACCTCAATTTGAGGTCCGATTTCAAAACAAATCATAGAGATGAACTCGTGGGGGAATGGGTAACCGGGTGTTGGTTCGAACCTCGGGTTTTGACCACGTGCGCCCGGGGGCATTTTGGGAATTTTTGAGTAAAACTTTGGAAAATTCATTTTTATGCATTCAAGTTGATTCAATTAGCATTTGTTGATGCATTCAAGTAATTTGTGACTAAATTCGAGCGGTTTGGTGGTGAATTCGAGGGGTAAAGCTATTCTAGAGGACTGAGTTGAGTTTGGAGCATGCTAGGTAAGTGTTTGATCTAACTTTGGCTTGAGGGAATAGGATTAGAGTATTATTGATTGCTATTTGCTAAATGATCGAGTACGGGGTATAGGTATGGTGACAAGTGTCTATACACCGCTGTCTAGCATGACCGTGAGTCTTTGTGGTTATTTGTTCTTGGTATATTTGGAACTCTTCCAAACTAATTAATGAAGTCTACCTAATGTGAAGAGTTGATGATAAATTGTAAATTTGTGAATTATTTGGAGCGTTGGCTCGAACGTTAAAAATACTATTGAGTAAGAAATGAAAGAATGGGTAAGAAGTGTGATTAAATCCCTTGCCAGGATGACTTGGGTATATTGATTGTTTCCCTTGCCAGGAATTAGTTGTTTATTTGTGTTTCCCTTGCCGGGACATTTCACATTACTGTTTATTCCCCTCGCCCGTTTGGTTGTGATTGCTATTTGGGTGAGGAAGAGTGATAATGCACGAAGGGTCATTCCATGCCATTGTTGATTATATTTGCATGAAGGGTCATTCCGTGCCTTTGTTAATTATATTATGCACGAAGGGACATTTCGTGCTATTGTTGATTATATTTGCACGAAGGGTCATTCCGTTCCATTGTTGATTATATTGCAGGAAGGGTCATTCCGTACCATTGTTAATTATATTATGCACGAAGGGACATTCCGTGCCAGTGTTGATTATATTTGCACGAAGGTTCATTCCGTGCCATTGTTAATTATATTATGCACAAAAGGACATTCCGTGCGATTGTTGATTATATTATGCACGAAGGGTCATTCCGTGCCATGAAATGAGAGATTATGTGAGGAAAGCACGAAGGGTGATGCCGTGCGTTTTGTTTGATTGCTTTGGGTGAGGATGAGAGTAAAAGCACGAAGATTGATGTCATGCAACTGTTGGATTTCTTGTCTCTGCTAATTATTTTTGTGCCTCTGTTTTCTTATTTAAGTTGATGATTCTATTATCCGGATTGTATTCCCCCATAACGTGTTTTCCTTCCCTGTTAACTGTTTAGTTTTCGGTTTTCTTGCCTTCTATTGCATATATAGATATTGAACTACACAGGTTGATTTGGTAGTCCTGTCTAGCCTCATCACTACTTCGCCGGGGTTAGGCCAGGCAATTACCAGCACATGCGGTCGGTTGTGCTAATGCTACACTCTGTGCATCTGTTTGCACAGATCCAGGAGCAACTTTTGGACAGGAGCAGTAGGATCGCCCGGGAGCTGTCTTTAGCCTAGGGACTCACGAGGTAGCCTAGCCGGCGTTCGCAGGCCGAAGTCCCTTCTATATTTAGTTTGTTTTCTTTGTTTCGAGACAAACAGTATGTAATATCATTTCAGACTTGTTTTTAGTATTCTATAGCAGTCTGTGAGCTAGTGACACCAGATTTTGAGTAGAGATATGTTTTAAACTTCCGCATTTTGATTTCAGTTTTTTAAGCTTAAAGTCTTCCGCTTTTATTTAATTGCATTCGTATGTTTATATTGATGAGAAATTATCAGAGAACGTTTACTGTTTGGCTGGCCTAGCTACGTTAGTAGGCACCATCATGACTCCCAATGGTGGAAAAATCTAGGTCGTGACAAAAAAGATAGACAGAAAAATCAAATCTAACTAGCTAATCAATAAGAGAATTAAAGAATAGGACCTAAACACGGATCAACTAACAGAAAAAATAAAACAAAAACTAAACTAAAAATCAAGAATAATGCAAAAACAGAATCAACAGACAAAAATAAAAAATAAAAATATAATCAAATAAGAAGTAAAAAACTCACTGATTTTGGTCTTCATTTGGATTGACCTCGAATTTGGTCTTCAAATAATATTATGTGTTTGTTCTTGCCAAGAACAAACACATAACATAATTCCAAGACCTTTTCGAACACTGGATAATTCTGGAAAACTTCAACAGTTTTGAACAGAACCCTAGACCTAAAATTCGAGGAGTTACGACTAGATTTGGGGAAAATTAGTTTGGGGTTTAGGTAGAGGAGGGTGTGATATTGGTTGGATTTGGAGGAATTAGGGTTTTGACCGGAATTTTGATCCAATATTCGAGGAATTCAGCGATGATTCGAAAGAAAGTAAGGTTAGATTTGTAACGAGGAGGTTGAGATGGGGTAGTGGTATAAATTTGGACGAGTTGGGAGCTTCGCCGCCAACGGAGGCGATTTCTGACCGGCGGCGGAAGGTAGGAGACGGCGGTAGACGGTGGTGGATAGTCTCTAGGGTTAGAGGGAAAGAGACAATAGGGTAGGGGGGTCTGAGGGTGTAGGGCATTGTTAAGACATTTTTATACTAAGTGATGGGGGCTCTCGTCCGTTGGATCAACAATCCTAGACGGCCAGGAATAAATCTTGGCTAAACTTCGTCGTTTAGTCATCTGCTGGACCGGACTGGGTAATACAATGGGGCCTGGGTCTATTTCAAGTGGACTTGAGGGGTTTGGGCTTGATTTTTTGCCCAAAATAACTGGCCTGGTGTCCTTCTTCTCTTTATTTTCTTTTTTTCAATTAATTTCTTTTCTTTTATTTAAATTCAACTTATTTTCATTTCTTTTTTATTTTTGTTTTTGTTAAAATTAAGAAAAAATGAAAATTAAAAATAACAAAGACTTGAATTAAATTGAAATCAAACTAATTAATTTTCCTAAAACTAACTAAATTCCAATTTAAAAAGAAAGCTAAACAAACATATAAAAATGACTATTTTGTTATTTTTCTCTTATTTTTATGATGTTAATTAACTAAATAATCTTGAATTGGGTCCTAAATGCAAGTATGCTATTTTTATATTTTTCATGTGTTATATTTATTAAAAATGCACAAACATGCAAACAATCACAAAATTATGCAATTAATTCCCTAAAATTTAAATAATAAAAGAGAAATCCTAATTTTAAAGAATTTTATAGGATTGATTTAAGTGAGGCAAAAATCACGTGCTCACATATGCTTGTGCAAGTGCTTTAACAAGGTTGATACAAGCAAAATAAACGTAAGAAGAAGAATGGGCAGCACGTACGATGTTTCTTCACAACTTCCATGCGATAAAGCTCATACAGGTAAGCAACCCAAAATCAAAATATTAAAATAAAATAGGAATGCCTCCACAGGCCGTCATAATTCTTTACAATCAATCCCTGACATGGCCCACCTTATTCTGCCACGTGTGCAATTAATAACATAATAAGTACCGCCTTATTTTGCCACACATTCATCATAATATTCCCACCTTATTTCGTCACATGCGCAACCCACATATAAGCATATGAACATATCCCGCCTTATTACGCCACATGTGCAATATATCAATATCATCAGTAGCACGGTAGAAACCTCGTGCATCACAATATAAATAACCGTACGGCTGAAACCTCGTGCATCACAATATAAATAACCGCACGGCAGAAACCTCGTGCATCACAATATCAATAACCGCACGATAAAAACCTCGTGCATAAATAATATCAAGTACAACAACAACAAATACAATATATACAAGAGCACAACAAGAGAATTAACTCAAAATCTTTCATTCACCGGAGGTGGTAAGACTAGCTCACAAGGAGTAACAATAATAGAAAATACTAAACGTAATAAGAACAATCTAACAAGGGAGAAAGATAATATGAAACAACGACCCCATAGCATGTAGTTCAACAAAAAAGGAGTTAACAAGAGTCAAGTAATTTCAAATAAAAAAATATCAATTACACATGGAATACCCACTCTTCTCGTGGGATTGGGCAGGTTATGAAAGATATATGACAATTTCAATTAAGACTAAATAATTATCAGAGAGATAATAATGATTTCCAATAAAACAAGCAGTTAAGAAAGATAACGTGACAATGGAGGAGGTAAAGATCTTCAGTTAAGTAACGTAATAGTCAATTAGGCGATAAGAATGAGCCACAAGGTAATTAATTTCAAATAAAACATGTAGACGTGGAATTAACAAAAGAAAAATTCAATCATATCAAGAACAACTTCATACTCAATGCATATAAGGACCTAAGAACCTAGAAAGGCCAATTTTTCCCACAAATAAATCCGAGCATGCACTCGTCACCTTGCGTACACAGAATACAATCAACAGAGAAGACTCAAATCCTAAGTGGAAGTCCCCCACACAAGGTTAGGCAAGATACTTACCTCGAACCGACTCAAAATCAACTAGAAACCACGTTCTTACCACGAGTACTCGACTCCAAATGGCCGAAATCTATTCAATTAAATTGCATAATGTAAATAAATGTTCAAGTAATAGATTCTACAATTAAATTCTAAGCTAATACGTAGAATTATGAAAATAACCAAAATGCCCCTCGGGCCAACGTCTCAGAATCAGGTAAAATTTATATTTTCAGAATCCTCACCCTCACACGAGTCTTTTCATATAAAAATCTCTCAAATCGGATGTCAAAAATCCAATCAAAACTCAATAATTCGGCCTAAGTTCTACCAAATTTTCATTCAAAATCCAATTTAAACGATGAATTTAAGAGGAGATTCATGAAAATTAGTCTAAACCGAGTGACAATCGCTTACCCAAGTCGCCCAGCAGAAAATCCCTTCAAAAATCGCCAAGAACCGAGCTCTAGAAGTCAAAATATGATAAAAATGGTGAAACCCTCAAATTTAGGATATGTTCTGTCTGCCCAGGTATTTGTGCATCGCGATCGCGTGAATAAGGATGCAAATTTGAAGAACAGCGGGTAGGGACTTACGCGATCACGGAGGGGCTCATGCAAACGCGAAGAGGAAACGTTCTCAACTGCCTAACTCCTAATTCCCACTATGCGAACGCGGGACTACAGACGCGATCACAAAGTAAAGAAAAATAGACCTTCGCGATCGCAGAAGGTTAAATGCAAACACGATGAAGGATTTTGGGGTGGTCTTCAACAAGGTATCACAATCGCGGGAGAATCTTTGCGATCGCAAAAAAGGATGTCAGAAGCAGCAACAACAGCAGTTCAAATAGGTGGAAAATGGTCCGTAGCCCATCCAAAACACACTCGAGGCTCTCGGGTCCCCAACCAAACCTATGGACATATCCTATAACATCATTCAAACTTGTGCTAATCCTTAAACCACATAAAATAATGTCGAAGACTCTAATTAATCAATGATTTATGCCTCAGAACTTCAAATTCTCTCAAAATACGCTTCGATCAAAAACCTAACCAAACCACATCTGAATGACCTGAAATCTTACATACACATCCCAAATAACGTGACAGAGATGCTGCAACTCCCGGAACTCGATTCCGACCCTCGGATCAAAATCTCACTATCAAACCAGAAACTTCAAAAATTCAAACTTCGGCATTTCAAGCCTAAATTAGCTACGACCTCCACAATAAATTCTGAACATGCTCCCAACCCGAAAATCACCTAACGGAGCTAACGGAACCATCAAGTTTCCATTTTGAGGCCTTCTTCACACTGTTCCAACTACGGGCAACTTTCCAACACTTAAGCTCTCATTTAGGGACTAAGCGTCCCAAAATCTCTGAAACTCAAATTCGAACATTTCGGCAATTCAAATCAGCAGAAATAGACTTGGGGAAAGAAGTTAATAAGGAATCAGGGCGTAAATTCTTAAGACGAACGACCGGGCCGTCACAATCAACACGAGACTCTAACTAATTGAGTAGAAGCTTTGGGATTGAGCATAATCATTGTTAATTGTTCCATGAACTTCCTCATGAATAAATTTTGGATTTAAGGTACGTATTTTACCGTATTTTTCTCTTCTATTCTATTCTTTGATTTTAAATACAAGCAAAGAAAATAAATTTTGATTATAACTCCAATAGAGTTAGTAGAAATTATAATCACTCGAAGCGGTAAGATTTCTATATCTTGCCATGATCAAAGTCATGTATGATCGTGAGCACAAGAAGTTAAAACCCGTCCCATTGAATTTTCTCTAGTCTCATTCCTTTAAGAGAATGTGATAGAAATATATGATAAGTTTGAAAGAAGACAAAATTATTACTGTGAATGTATCAATGGATGTGGACGTGGCAATATACGAAATTATAATCGTCATCATTGTGATAATGAGAATAATAAGGATTCTTAAAATAATCCTTCACTGTATAAAAGTAATATTTGTCATCAATTTGACATGAGATTTTATAAAATACATATAGATGCTTTGGTCCATTCATGATGTGAATATAACAACATCTGATTTATGAATATATATTCATTCTTGGAATGACATGAACGTGCTAGTTGTAGTAAATATACCACACTCACATCTAGAAGGAGGTTTGAGATGATATAAGAAAATATTGTCATAATTATGGCATGAATGGTCATTTGTCACGTACCTATTCTATGCCAAATAGTTTGGCAATGTGATTATTAAAGGACAACAATAATGCAAGAAACATATCTTGTGTATAATTTTGACCACGACCATAATGGTATAACTTTCTCCTTAAAAGAGATTTTCACGATATGGATGTTGATGAATATGTGGTAGTACCAAATTAATTAAGAGCTCTGAAAGATCCAATTATTACTATTTTGGAAAAACATAATTGATTACCAATAAGGTATTGTGTTGTAGTAAGTCTCAAAGAAACTTATTCAGTTTCCAAAGTATACGCAAAAGTGGTTGATTATATTGAGACTATAAATAAAGGAAAGATTTAATATCTTCTATCACTACAACTTGTACCCGGGTAATATGTATGTGAAATGCTACCCGCTTTGTTTTCCAGTTTGTACTACACAAATAAAGGAATACCATACTAAAGTGGATGTTTAGTGATATAAAAACTCATATCATAATAAACTTGGAGTTTATTGATAATTGCAGAGGTCATGGTGTAAATATGAAGTTTATCAATATTGATAATTTATTCAGTTGGCATAATTGGTTTACCCATATCAATTTAAGTATGATGTGCAAAAATAATAGAGAATTCATATGGGTAAATATTAAAGAACTAGAAAGTTCTTTACGAATTCTCTTATATTGCTTTCTCTCATTAATTAATTGATCAACTAAAATTGGGATTGAATTCCATGAATACTGGAAATATCAAAGGTGAATATGGGCACATTCACCTGCCATGTATACCATATAAGATGCATCTATGAGATGGTTACATGTGCGATTATTATTAACCTGCAACATGGTGTTTGCGAGGTAACTTGTTCAATAATTTAATATAGTGCACATTCAAGATTTCTATTCAAGAAGTTCATCTTGATAAGTTGGTCTACATCACAGCTAGTTTAGCAAAATGATTTATTGAGTGCATCCACTTAATAGCTAAACTATTGCTTATGACAACAAAGTTATATATATATTAGTTTGATATACGTTATATACCAAAGTATATTATTTTCTTCCCTCACAAGTGGTTCAGGGTCAGGAACCAAATAATTCCATATTATTATTATTGATATGCGGTGTTTATTTTGATTAATACCATAATGCACCAAGGTGGATTCTCAAAGTTGAGGTAACAAGTTAGTTTTTCTAACATGAGGGAAAGACATGATAAACAGTTGAGAAAAAGTTATATGGAATGAATTATCATTTCTACATCTAGATTCTCGAATAAGATAATATGAACTTTAAGTTCATAAAAGATAATTCATCTTCAATATATTGCAAAGCATGTCGGACGCATTTGTTGACCCAAAGAAAGTTACTATATTCTCATTGCAAATGCTCCTATTAAGTCCTATAAGGACAAAGTCTATAGTAAGCGTAAAGCATATAAGCAGATCGGTTTCAAATAAATTTCTTGATAAAGAAGGTGAGAAAATGATCAAAATGATCATAATAAAGGAGGCAAGTGATCTAGAAGATCACATGATATAAAACTTCATAAAATCTCATGAAGGATTCAGGTAACTGAACATATGAATGAATAGATCTCTATGTTATGCCTTTATGAAAAATACAGAGGTTGGAACCGATATAAAATGTTTGTTGATGACATCTATAATAGCGCTAAATATATATGAGGATCTTAAGTCAAGAGAAACAATTCAAGTAGAATTGATTTCATATGAAAGACATGTTGTTTTGGACCTACAGTTCAAACACTAGAAAATATAAAAGATAATATCAAAATCAACCATGCTGATTAACAATAAATCTACTCTGGTCTCAAAATCACGGATAGTAACCAAACATGATCGATAAATGTGGTTCACAACAAGGGAATCTCCCACAGGAGTAGAAACATAAATAGGGGCACTCAAAGAATCTCGAGGTACACCCAAATGAGGAGCTAGAGCACTGCTGGTTGTTGGCTGCTTAAAGAGCTGAATGAACGGGGCAACCCACATAACCCCTGCTATGATGACCTATTACTGGGGTACGGGCACCAGAGTAGTGGCCCGACTTTCTAAAACTCTTGGCCTGTCTCTCCTCTCGCTCCCTGGAGAGCATACCCTCGATCCTCCTAGCAATGCTCACTACCTGCTGATAAGGAATGTCCATTTCCAACTCTCGATCCATCCTAGATTGATGGGTGGTATAAGACCCTCAATGAACCGGCGAACTCTCTCACGGACTGTAGCAACCAAGGCCGGTGCATGCCTTGCCAATCTGGTATACGGGATAGCATACTCCGAAATACTCATAGCACCCTAGCGCAAATGCTCAAACTCTGCGCGTCATGCGTCCCTGCGACTCTGAGGGAGAAACTCTCTCATGAACATATCTTAGAACTGAGTCCAGGTCAGTGAAGCAGCCTCAGCTGGACTTTCTATCTCATAAGTATGCCACCAATCATAGGCAGCTCCCCAAAGCTAGAAGGCAGTAAAGAAAACCCCGCTAGACTCAGCTATTCCCATAGTGCTAAGAATATGGTGGCACTCCTCTAGAAATCCCAAGGCATCGTCTGATGCTAATCCATTGAATACCGAAGGATCATACTTCTTGAACCTCTCAAGTCTCCACTACTCGTCCTCAGAAGCAGCTGACCCGTCCTCGAGCTGAAGTGGTAGTGCAGGCGGTAGAGGAATGATCTCAAGGACCTACTCCACATGCACTCTCTGCTTGGGAATACGGGTGGCGGCAGTCTGTGTTCCTCCCCCAGCCTGAGATGTGGCTGCAGCAAGGGAAAGAAACACTGCCTGAACCAAGGCGGTGTACATAGACATGAACTGAGCTAACACCTCCTGAAGGACTGGCGAAGTAGTGGCAGTACACATGTCAGGTGCCTGGACTCCCGCTGGATCTGCTGGTGGTACCTCGATGGCAGCTCGCGCAGGTACTGTCCCTGCACCGCGTGTGCGTCATCGGCCTCTACCCTGGCCCCGGCCTCTAATGGCTACAGTAAGGGGCGCAGGTGCCTGATCACCTTGAGTAGGGCGTGTCCTCACCATCTGTGAGAGAATAGAATACAGAAGTTTAGAATTTGTGATACCAAAATATCACACAACAAGGAAATCAAATGAAGTGAAAATTTTCCTAACAGTTACATAGGCTCTCATAGATAAGTACATACGTCTCTGTACCGATTAGCAAGACTCTAATAAACCGGCATGTGTTCCATGACTCCTATGAACCTAGAGCTCTGATACTAACTTGTCACGACCCCAGTTCGCCATCGGTGAACATGTCGTGATGACACCTTGTCCCTACGACTAGGTAAGCCTAACAATGCAGAAACAACATAACTTGTGTAAATAAATAATTAAAACTGAACAAACTATAAGGAAAACTGCATATAAATGCCGCTCGGCACATACAACTCAATAACGCGGAAGTCAAAATATCATCCCAAAACACAAAAAATCATGGGAACACAAGCTAACGAAAGGTAATATACTGCTCTAACACCAGAACGTCTAAAACAACAGTACGAAAGAAAAAGCTAACTGCTAAAGCTAGAATAAGATAAAGACTCCTGGTCTGCACATGCGGCAGATGTACCTCAAATATCTACTAGATCTCTCCGTCTCGAGGATAATACACCTGGGTAGAGCTACCTGGATCTGCACATGAAAAATATGCGCAGAAGGGGTATCAGTGCACCACAGCGGTACTCAGTAAGTGTCATGCCTAACCACGGTTGGGTAGTCAGGAGGAAGGTGAGGACCGTACTGAGAATAAACATAATAATAAGTCTTGCAGCAACATGAAATGAATAGAAATAATGAGTACAACTATGAAGTAAGATAGGTTATAGAAGGCAAAAATTAACACCCAGAGAATAAGGTAACATGGAGTAAAACAATTCAATATCAATACCAACAACGAGGATCTCCCAGGATACCGTCCTGTAGTCCATTTCATCAATTTTCCAAGGAGCTCCCAGGATACTGTCTAGTAGTTCATCATATGAGTATATCCGAAGGATCTCCCGGGATACCGTCACGTAGTCCAACTAACAATGTGCAGGGGGATCTACCAGGAATCTAACACGTAGTCCCAAAGTAAATATGCAAAAGGATCTACCGGGAATTTTGTGAGCACGTGATTTTTGCCCTATATGAGAATTACTCCCAAAAAATGCAAAATAAATAGTTTTTTTTTTGTTTCCAATTGTCGTGAATTTTGTGTTGTTTTTCTTGTATTGTTTACGTTTGTCTGTGCATGTTTGTTTATTTTAATTAAGGAAAATAAAAAAAATATCACATTTGCAATTATGATTTATTAGGAGTAATTAAGTGTGCTTTACAAAAATGAAAAATTACAAAAATAATGTACTTTGCTTTTTTATATTTATTATTTATATTGCGTAATTTTCATTTATTCAATTTGGTGTGATATTTGTAGTTAAGAATTAATTAGTATTTTAAGTTAATTTTGGCTTTATTGATTTATTCTAGGATTTGGGTTTCTAATTAGAAATTAAATAAAAGAAAAGGATAAAAAATAGAGGAGAAAACCAGATTGGGCTAGCCCAAAATAACCCCCAAACCAGCCGAAATTTCACCCTTACTGGGCCCAAGTTAGTCCGTCCCCAATAGCGCCAAACGATGCCATTAAAGCGTCTCAAATCTGAACCGTTGATTTCACTAGATCAAACGGTCCAGTCTGTTCCTAGCATCGTTAAAACGACACCGTTTCAGGTGTGTTGATCTGGACCGTTCATTCCCTTTGATCTGACGGTCCCAAGGTTTCCCCATTCCCATCCAAAGCCCGATCTGGTCTCAAAAGAAATGGAATGATGCCGTTTGCCTCAAGTGAACGATCCAGGCCGTTGATCTCAGTTGATCAAAAGGCCAGGATCCATTCTCCTTCAGGCTATATAAACCCAAAACATACCCAGCCTCTCTCCAAGCCAACCCCCCTGCTTGTCGTCTCTAACCCTCAGAGACCCCAAATGATCCTCCGGCTTCGACCACCGTACTCCGCCCACCGAAAATCGCCTCATGGCGGTTCCGGAGGGCCAAACGCCTCCATCTTTGCACCACAGCCTCCCCTCGACCTCCCCATTCCCAATGTCCACTCCATTATCGTCGAATCCCAACCAGGCTCTTCGAATATTCAATCGGAGAATTAGGCCCCCAAACCTAGTTTGTCCGATGGCCACCAAAATTACACCACTTGACCCCTGAACCTCTCTCACCACTAGAACACCATTAGTTCCCTTCGAATCTGCCTAGAACACTTCGAATGAAAATTTAACCGCACGAACCCTAGCGCCACCACAAAATTTCCCACTGGCGGCGCCAAACCTAAACCCTCCCCGAGTTACACCACTGAACCACTAAACCACCCTCATCCCAAATACAACACCATTTTCACTAGAATCAAGCCAGAGCTCATCAAATTTCAAATCGACTGAGCAAACTTTAAAATAACCCAAGCCTGGAATCGATCAAAAAGAAAAACTTGAGGTCGTGACCGACCTTAGTCATGTGTTCTCAGTCGATAACACTCGATTAAGGTCCAATTAGGCTTCAAACCTACTTGAAGCTTCGAGTAGGACAAATGGGAGCTAGGTATGAAAATTTTGAGGTATTTCTTCTCTTTTTCTTATTTTTGTTTTTTTTTTGTTTATCCGTTTAAGCTTCATCGTAATTCGTCATTTTAGAAATTACCTCTTCCTCCTCTTTCGGACCCTTTCTCTGGTCCAATTTTCCTCTGTTGATTAGCATATATTATAACTAGTTTAGTCGATTAGTCCATTTGTGTTTGTAATTTAGTTGTGCTCTTCGAGTTGTTTAATGTCGAATGTTTTATGTGTTGATCCGTATATTCCAAGCTTCAGAGCTCCATTCAATATAGTGTCAATGTCCCTTCATTTCTTGTATAAGATAATTATAATTTGTTTCAAATGTGGATAGTTTATTCCCATGTATATATGTCAGTCAAAATTTGTTCTTAGTAGTTGAATATGATGGAATTCTGATTCATTGGTATTTACTTTGATGGTATTTGATATAATCTAAGTTCTAGCTTGAATTGTTGATTGAATTTTATGAGTTGAACTGGTTATAGCTGATAGGTTTGGTACAAATTGAAAGGGTTTGGGGTAGGATAGTAAGTTGCAGAGATTCTAGGAGTAATTTGGGGATTTTAGAAGCTTTGAAATGGTTAATTTGAGTGTTCTATCCACTAAGTACTAATGTGATATTAAACTAATACATTAGTGGGGAACACAACATGGTTGTATGGGAAATGATTAAACAAATGGGTGCCCATAACAGTTGAATTAAACTAATACAGTAGTGGGGAACAAAACATACTGTAGTGGAATTCCAAGGAATAGCAAGGGCAGATTGGTTTTCTTATTAGTTTGAGTGCTTCAAGGGCTAGGAGAGGTTCAATTTTGGTATAAATAGAGGCATTAGGACAATAAGAAAGGGGGTATTCTTCTTCTGGGTGGAGTTAAGTTAAGAAGAAAAAGAGGAAGCCTTGAAAAATCAGCTTTAGAGCTTAAAGAGTTGAAAGGTCATTGTTGAGAGTCGAAAACGGAATAGCTACTGTGTCATTGCTTGACTCGGGGTCTGAATTAGCTAAAATCCATTTTATCTCTACTTCTTTCTATACTTGAAGTTAAGATATTTGGAGTCGTTCACAAGTTTGGATTTATTCTGTTTGAATCAAACTTCAACACCAATTGGTTTGGTCAAGGCCGTGTCTGATTGATTTATGTTTTCTCATTGGATTTCAATTAGTTTTGGGCCCAGTTGAGTTAGTTTTGGTTTGAGTGTAGTGATGTTGACAGTTCCAAGTGTGCTTGGTATTTTTGAGTTCAAACTGGTCCATTCAAGCTGTTTGGTTGTTTCCCTGCTTCATTGGGGTGATAAAGCTATTAATATTTTCTCCTGGGTCATTTCTGGACTGTTACTTCTTTCCATTTTGTTGTTGCTGGGATCTTTACTATTTTTTTTTTGAATTGTTACTAGGCTGTTGTTGGTTGCTGTTTGTTATAGATGTGTTACTGCTACTGTTGACTCCTTTTTCTTCTCATTAATTTTAATATTCTAGGTATTTATTTCTCTCCTGATGTATGGATGCTGAGATTGAAGTGGAAATGAAAAATTAAAATTTTTACCCTTGCTTATTGAGCTCTGCCTATGTTGGACCACTATGCATCGATGCCTAAGTAGTTTAGACATAATAGCTTAATGTAGCCTAGTTATAATTTTTCATATGACTGTACAACTGGCCTGAAATTGGATTATAATTGGACTGTGTAAGATGATAGTTGTTCAGTTTATGTACCTGTATGAATTGGTCCCTGAATTTGTTTCATTTCCGCTTGGTTGCGAAGTATAAATTAGTGCTCATTTCAGTTTGTCATTTTCCTGTTAAATTTTGATAATCAGAAATAGTTTGGAGGTCATAAGTATGTTATGGCTATATCTCATTTGATTTTGAGTTGAATTTGTATCCCAAGCAATATCTAGTACTGCATTAGTTAAAACACCAATATATTACTGCATTAGTTAATGTCAACCCTTCCATTTTTATTGAATTCCTTATCTCAATATAGGCTTTAATAGTGTAGGTTAGTAATTGATATTCGCAACTCGCTTGAAATGACCGTGCACCATCGGTTCTCTACATAAATGAATTAGCTGTTTGATAATTAGACGAGAATGAAGTTATTAATTTGAATAAATGTAGGCCATTTTACTTTAGTGCTATTTGGCAAATACAATTAGAAAGTCGGGATGGTATTAGGTATGCAAGTGTTTAAGCAATTGCTGGCCTGCACGGCCTCAGAGATTCGATCCTTTGATCTCTTTGGTTTGACCTTTTGCCCAATGTGTATATATTAGGTGGTTTTACGCTCTTTGGGCCCAAGTTTGAAATGGCAATTTGGCTTGTTAGTATTCAATTGGCCGGCTGTGGTTTTTTTAGTTAGGTAGCTGGTTAAAACTAAAAGGCGCTCCCTTTTGTTTGGTTCCGGACTTGAACTTGAAGCCCAAATTTTATAATATTAATTAATTAGGACTTTTATTATTAGAGACAAACTAAATAGAAAATCGTAGTTTACTTTAGGCTTGCCTTTAATAAAAATGATGAGACTGAGCCTCGCCAAGTAAAATACAAATTGCGGGGCCCTCATTAAATGGTTAAAATAAAACCTTTAGAATTCAGGATAGGCCGTTTAGGGTATTTCACGGCTTTCCCCAAATATAGTAACGCGCTAGTCACTTTAGGCGCGCTATTAATAATTTTACCTTCCTAAAGTCGGGTGTGCATTTCATGTAACCCAAATCCAAGTCCCAAAACGTTGAATAAGTTATGTTTCGGATTGCGGGTGCATTTCATGTGATGCGATCCAAAGATACGTTTTAAACGACGTTCAATTTTCCTTAAAATGAATAAAAGAGGTTAACAGTTAAAATTTGCACATAGGTTTATGATAAGCTAAAATTAGATAAATAAGCTGAATACGACAGTTGAGCAACCATGCCATAACCACGGAACACGGTAGTGCCTAACACCTTCTCCCAGGTTAATAGAATTCCTTATCCATATTTCTGGTTCGCGGAATGTAATACATAGTAAATCTTTTTCTCGATTCGGGATTCAACCGGTGACTTGGGACACCATAAATCTCCCAAGTGGCGACTCTGAATCTCTTAATAAACGAATCCCGTTTCGATTGTCCTTTAATTGAAAAAACTCCCTTACCCTTTATTACACGCTTCTGGGGGTGTAGTAGCGGAAAAAGGAGGTGTTACAGCTATAGCGCCTATGTCGGGGATGACAAAAGCCAGAACTACTGGTTCAGGGTTAGAAATTCGAGCTTAGAATAATTGTTGTATTTGGCTTTATCTGATTTTGTTACATGTTTGTGCTTAATGTGCTAAATGCTTTACCGCTATGATATTTTGTGAACTGTATATAAACTGTGCTGAAACCCCTCTCCTCTCTGAGTCTTCTAATTCATGAAGAAGGGTGCACTTCGTGTGACTTCTTTTCTGTATAGAGTCTACTCCAATTTTAAACGAGGTTCGGATAAGTTGCTAAGCCGGTGAAGCTTCTGTATTCCCAGTACGCTGCCTCCCCCTCAGCTCGAGTTGTCCGCTCGGGTAAGCCAGTTCTAGAACAATAAACGCAGGTTTGAAACCTAGAATAACAGAGCCTCATGCCGGATTCCTAGCAGGAAAGTTTGTTTGCATCATGTGCATTTGACTTTGGAGACTCAACACAGGGGTTGGGTCTGTCTAGGACAGGTGTACCTGAAATAAAAAGGACCATCCTGATGCATCTTACTTGCTACCTGTGCATTTATTTGCTTCGGACTTGTATGCTGACCGGCTTTTGAATATTGGAAAAAATTGATAAAAAAATGGCAGTTGAGGGAATTAATCACTTGTTTTGAAAGTACCAATGTCCAAATAGTATCGAAGCTCTGCCGGATTTTTGAGAAAATGAAAAGAAAATGTTTTTATAGTTTATTTTATTTGCCGATGAAAAGAAAAAAAGGGGGAAGTTTTTATTTTTCAAAACAATTTGTTTTATTTGCCAATAAAAAGAAAAAAGGGGAAGTTTTTATTTTCAAAATGTTTGTTTTATTTGCCACTGAAAAAAAAAGAAGAGAGTTTTATTTTTCAAAATAGTTTGTTTTATTTGCCGATAAAAGAAAAAAAAGTTTTTATTTTTCAAAATAGCATCTACTTGCCACTGAACAAAAAGAAAAACAAAAAAAAAAAATAATAATATAGTCTTGACTTCGAAAATAGTTTGTTTTATTTGCCGATGAAATGAGAAAAAAAATATCTTTGTTTTCAAAAATAGTTTGTTTTATTTGGGCGAACTACGCCGGTTTGATTCTCACAGGGTGTGAGATACGTAGGCAACCCTCATCGGTTCCAACCTCCCTTTTTGCAAAAAATAGCCAAAAAAAATTAAATTTTAATTTTCATCATGAAATAAGTCGGGTGATGCCACTTTTGTCAAACATAGCCGAATGTTCCCGAAAGGGACACCAGAAGGCAGACTTTGCATAAACGGCCACCATTGGTCATTTTTAGATTTTTGGGCCGGTTGACCCACACAGCCTTAAAATCTTCGTTCCCGAGGTGTTGAAAGGCCGTGTTTGCAAAATCGGGTCTTTTATTTTACTTTGAAAAAAAAAATGGTCAGTGGGCAAGTGAATGCCGTTTGGATTTTTGGTCAAAATAAGCCGAGCCAGCTTCAGCGATGTCTTAAACCATTCTTGCCGAGATAGCCTTAGAGTATCTTTCAGTTGTCGAAAGGCTGTTTTCGTAAAAGAACGAACATGTTTGTGAAATATCATAAAATAATACTCCCTGGCCTCAAAATTCAAGTGAAATTGTGAAGGGGCCACGTTTGCAAAAATAGCCATTTGGTTGAAATTGGCAAACAGGGAAAGGAAGCTGGCCGTTTGTTTTTGAGTTTATTATTCTTTTGATTAGAATATGTAGGTTGTTTGATTTTCGAGTTTGTAGGTCATCTTTAACCCTTTATAACCAAGTTTTTTTTATAGTGAAAATTGAAAATTCCAAAAAAAAAATATTTCGTTGTTGTTTACCTTTCATTTGCAAAACTACGCACGACCTGATTCATGCGGGGACATGATACGTAGGCAATCCACATAAGATTCGAACACCATTAAAAAAAAGGGAAAAAGGACTGATAGAAAAACAAAAAAGAAGAAATAAAGGAAATAAAGGAAAGTTAGGGAATCACTCAAAAGAGGGCACAGATGTAAGAAGCTGGAATGACACATGCAATTGAAGCAAATGCACGATAAAAAGTTTTAACTGCCTAGGTGCATTGCATCCCTGATATGTGTTTACCTATCTGTCAAATTCCCTAACACTAACATGATGGATTCATTTTGGTGTGTTCATATCCAGAAGGGTGGTTGGTTGTGCTTTCAAAGTGGTAACTCTTCCCTGCAACACAAAAGCAAAAAAAAAAACAATGGCGGAGAACAACAGAAGTGAGTGGATTGGTTCTGATGACCGGAAACAGCTGGTTGAACAGAACAATGGGTTGGCAGAAAAAGTGAAAATGTTAAGACAGCATGTGGCAGACATGTATCGGGCATGGATGGCTGGGAAAGCACCACCCCCGCCACCACCTAGCTTCCTAGACTCTGTCCTTACCCAAATACCGAACACAATGCCAGGTGATTCCCCACACTCTCCATATCTACCCGCCTATCACAGCTTTCCCATCCACCCGAGTAGCTCCATCACTCGTCGTCCAGCTATGTTCTCCCAATGCTACTCCCCTCACCAACACTACTCTCCACGAGACCCCCAAAATCATGCCTCACTTTCCAAATACCTAGCCCCACAAAATTCCCATCCATTCCCTCGAGCATACCGAAAACCTCCTGGATCAGGTTTTAGGCCAAATTAGGCATTTAGGAATGAGAGGTTGCTGAAACGAGAAAAGGCCCTCACCCCTATCGGAGAATCTTATGCAAGTCTGTTTGAATGGCTAAAGCATGCTTGCCTGATTGAGCCACTCCCCGCATATACTCCAGACCAACGTGCAAGAAACTTTGATCCTACTGCAAAATGCGCATACCATTCCAATGTCTGGGGGCACAACATTGAGAGTTGTCGTTCGTTGAAAAGAGAAATAGAAGGAATGATTCACGAAGGAGTAATTATGATCGACGACAGTAATAAAGAGCATGGGAATCCTCTTGGGATGTCGACTAAAGCCGAAGATGTTGAAGCAGATAGTGGTCTTGGAAAAATTGAGGCAAAGCTCAGTGGCTAAGATGCCATGCTTGGTAATTGGGAAGACGCTCCATTCCTTGGTCAGTTGGAGTAGAGCTTTTGGTGGTTTATTTTGTTGTCATTTCTATTTGTCCGGGTTATTTTAGGGTTATGATCTGGATATTGTCTTTTGTCGAACCCTCTTATCCTTCCATTTTTGTCATAGCGGTTTGATTAGTTTGTCCAGGTTTGTTTCAGGGTTGTGCTCTAGTTTGTTTTTGCTTGTTTTGTTGTTCAAACCGTTTCACCGTTAATCCAATGCAATTTTCGGTCTTTATTACTTCCAGTCATTTTCTTTGTTTAATTCTTTTATCCTTTCGTTGTATCTTTTGTTAAAACGCCGACTCTAGTGACATGACATGCGCACATAATTTTGGCCAAATCTTAAAAGTTAATCATGAAGCAATTGGAAGATGATCGGGGCATTTAAGGAAATAAGAACGGTTTGACATTATTTGGAACCCGAGTCATGTGAAACTGGGGCAAGTAAAACATAAAGGAAACCATAAAGGCAAGCTGGCCAAATTGACAGGGGTCGTTCATGATAATGTAAATGAGAGTGTTGCCCAACAGTGCGTTTAAAAACGAAAAATGAAAAGGTGAATGTGCGGATATGGCACAAACAAGAGATAAGGTGAATGTTTATCGTGTTGTTTGTGCTTGGCATGTTTTGAAGATTGGAATGACGAAGGCATTTTATTCTGCTACCCAAACACTTTATCGTTCGTCAACCCTTTGAGCTTTATTAGTTTTCTTTCATACCCCTCATTCAGAATCAGTAGCAAAGAAAAACAAACGTGAAAAATAAATAAATAAATAAATAAATAAAAACAAAGAAAAAGAAAACAACAAAATAAAAAAGAGAAAAAAAAACAAAAACAAACAAAATAGAAAAAAAAGGGATATGGAAAGGAAAACTAGAACAACAAGGAATTGGGAACAATGTTTGGCATGATTCCTCAAAGAGGATACGTAGGCATTTCACAGCTCGGTGATAGTATAAATAAAAATCAAAAATTCCCAAGCAAGAAACTGGGGCAAAAAATTGTGTTTATTATAAAATAATCTAGTTCCGAAGGTTGTAATTTTAAACCAACTTGATGTGTTTTTGAGCCTTCAAGTACCCTTTCTTTCTATCCCTATCCAAATCCCACATTACGGTTCAAAGAAAGACCTTCCGATCAGTCTTCGAAAGAGGCCAAGTCAGACAAATGAGAGAGTCTTATCAGAATGTAGCACCCTGATTCCCAGCAGAAAAGACTTTGATCCCCAGTAGAAAAGAAATAAAAGAAAGTCTTAGCGGCAACACCCCAATCCCCAACTGAAAAGTAACACAAATGAGAGAGTCTTATTGGTTAAAACCTTCACGGGCACCATAAGGCGATGAAAGCTGAGAGAAAAACCAAAATGAGAGAGGCTTGATAGTGAAAACCCTTCGAGCACTACAAGTTGAATAAAGATTGAGAATCAAATGGAAATCACCAGACAGAAATTGTGAAAGGCGATTAACGACGGAGGATAGGCCATATGTGCATGTCATGACCAGTAGAGTTGGCATCAACGTTTGATAAGTTGTTATAGTTTTTCTTGTTAGAGAGTCATCTTTTTCCTTTGTCTTTTATTTTTATTTTTGTTCCTTTATCTTTCTTCTTTTATCGAAAAATTTTCCAACAAAGTCTGTTTGGTCGAAACAAGTGAGAAATGACTTCAAAATTTGCCATCAGCTTTCCAATTATGCAAGACGTGACCTGATTAGAACATCCAAGTGGTATAAGTCAGAAGGAACAAGCGTAAGGCCAGTGTCAAGAAGGACGTTCCCCAGCAAAAGGAGATTGACAAAGGGATGGACCAATGTCAAGAAGGATATCCCCAGCAAAAATCGACGGTTATAGACCTCAAGGCCAAGGCTAGTGGACAAATCAAGGAAGAACAACACGGAGAGCGATGTGCATAATTTGGAAATTCATATGAGACTCAAAGGTCGGGGAAATGCCAGTTCCCTAGCTATGCCACAAAAATAAGAGGGATATCCCCAGCGGAAAGGAATTTTCAGTGACACGGATGAACGAAGAAAGTGGTTCATCAGTAAAACATGCAAGATCCTCAAGGGAAACCAGCTGTCATGGAAAAGATACGGGGTCAGATAAGAGGATAAAAGTAGAAAACAACGGTGAGATGTTTGTGAATAAGGAATCGTCTAGAAGGGCGGAAGTTATCGGCCAAGTTTCAAGATGGTCAGACGACGCAAAGTAGGGCAAGTCGTTCTAAGACCAGCAGGAATATCATCCCCAACAAATAACACCATCCCCAGCAAGTTTTGATACTTTAATGGAACGCAAAGCAGGGAAGGAGAAAAGGAGAACCATTCCCCGCAGGAACATCAGAACCAACCACCGCATTTTAAACTAACAAATTTTCTTTGATTTAAAGCAGGAAAAGGAAATGGCATTGATGGAAGAAAGGCATGCCATAAGGAAGATTATCATACTGGGGCAGAAAATTTTCCTTTCATTTGGAAAATTTTCTGGAAGTCAGATATCCACTTGGGGAAGAAGAAAGATAACACCAGTCTTAAGGGAAGTGGTCTTAGAACCAGTGTTATTCCCAGCACTGTTGAAAGAAGGAAAACAACAAGTTTTAATGATAGGACTTGTATCCCCAGCGGACAGAACAAAAAGGATGAAACTTGTGTTGAGAAAAAGCAAGAAGCCAGTGTCATCCCCTAGCAGTTCTCAGAAGAATAAAGCATGAAGGAATGAAAATTCCCCGGCAGTGTTATTCCCCAACAGTTTTCAGAGGAACGAAACACAAGTTCAGAAGGAGGAGGATAACATAGTTTTGAAATAAAAAAAAGAAGAAAGAAAAGAGATTCCCCCAGCAGCGTTATCCTCAAAAGCGTTATCCCCAGCTGATAACACTTTTATCCCCAGCAGTGTTGAGAGAAAATAAAAGTTTTGAAGAAAGTAGTTTTGAAAAAAAAACAATAAAAATAAAAAATAAAAAAATAAAAGAAGGGGAAGAAAGGAGATTCCACCAGCAGTATTATCCCCACCAGGTAAGTAATTAATTCTCCAGCAGTATTATCCCCAATAGTTTCAAGGGAAGACAACATGAGTTTTGTTTTTGATGGAAGCGGTTCTGACAGAACGTACTTCAAGTAGAAGGAAATGGTTTAGGAGGCAAAGAAGGACAACAGTAATAGAATGCAGATAAGGTAAGTTGTTGAAGTCAGGAGCCCGCCCGTAGAACGGGGGCGTTATCTTTTGAAGTCAGGAGCTCGCCTGAAGAGAGGAATGGCGATTTATTTTTGAACTTGTCATTGAAGTCAGGAGCCTGCCTGAAGAGAGGAATGGAGATTTATTTTTGAAGTTGTGGATTGAAGTCAGGAGCTCGCCTGAAGAGAGGAATGGCGATTTATTTTTGAAGTTGTTGTTGAAGTCAGGAGCCCGCCTGAAGAGAGGAATGGTGTTTTATTTTCCAAGTTGTTGTTGAAGTCAGGAGACCTCCTGAAGAGACGAATGGCGATTTATTTTTTATGTTGTTGTTGAATTCAGGAGCCCGCCTGAAGAGAGGAATGGCAATTTATTTTTGAAATTGTGGATTGAAGTTAGTAGCCCGCCTGAAGAGAGGAATGGCGATTTATTTTTGAAGTTGTTGTTGAATTCAGGAGCCCGCCCGAAGAGAGGAATGACCTTTATATTTCCAAGTTGTTGTTGAAGTCAGGAGCCCGCTTGAAGAGAAGAATGGCGTTTATTTTAAAGGGATGTTGGTTGACGTCAGGAACTCGCCTGAAGAGAGGAATGGCGATTTATTTTTGAAGTTGTTTATTGAAGTCAGGAGCCCACCTGAAGAGAGGAATGGCGACTTATTTTTGAAGTTGTTAATTGAAGTCAGGAGCCCGCCTGAAGAGAGGAATGACGATTTATTTTTGAAGTTGTTGTTGAAGTCATGAGCCCGCCTGAAGAGAGAAATGGTGATTTATTTTTGAAGTTGTGGATTGACGTCAGGAGCCCGCCTGAAGAGA
This sequence comes from Nicotiana glauca, assembly GCA_026770625.1. Classification (NCBI taxonomy): domain Eukaryota; kingdom Viridiplantae; phylum Streptophyta; class Magnoliopsida; order Solanales; family Solanaceae; genus Nicotiana; species Nicotiana glauca. The sequence continues at coordinate 49,113 of MU776991.1, read as the reverse complement.
GGAATGGCGATTTATTTTTGAAATTGTTGTTGAAGTCAGGAGCCCGCCTGAAGATAGGAATGGTGTTTTATTTTCCAAGTTGTTGTTGAAGTCAGGAGCCCTCCTGAAGAGACGAATGGTGATTTCTTTTTGAAGTTGTTGTTGAAGTCAGGAGCCCGATCGTATAACAGATGAATACATTTCATTCTTTACATTTCAAGTCTTGAAGTCAGTAGCTCGCCGGAAGGTAGAAGGTTACAACAGAAAATCACCAGCATAAATCCAAATTCAAAAATCAGAAGGAAGGTAACAGTGGTTGGAAGAAGGTTGTTCAGGTTTCGAAGGAAAAATAATTCGAAGCTCACAAGAAGGAAATAAGCAGTTCAAGTTCGGCAATCAAGAGAAGACTACGAGTCAAGTCAGAAAGAAAGAAACATCAGAGGAAACACAAGTTAGCAAGACATCAAAGCCACAAGAAACACAGGAAGAACAAGTTGAAGATCTAGATAAGATTTTACAATTCATAGACTAGTTTAGTCTAGCTTCTTATTTTCCGTTTAGCACGGTGTAATAAGGAGGTCGGTAAGCAGTAGCAGCAGCAACAGCAAAATAACAGTTCCACGGTAGTCCCAGCTACCAAAACTTCCCGAACTACATTGACCTGATTTCTTTTTAGCCAGGGATATGTAGGAGACCTTTGAAGTAAAGGTTCGGTCAAATCTTTCAAAAAATGCTTCACACGGAGTACTCAAATGGGCAAAAATTGCTCGTATCCTCTCACTTTATCTTTGCACGAAAACTCTTTGTGTTTTCAAGCAAAGAGGTGCAGCTGTGAGCACGTGATTTTTGCCCTATATGAGAATTACTCCCAAAAAATGCAAAATAAATAGTTTTTGTTTGTTTGCAATTTTCGTGAATTTTGTGTTATTTTTCTTGTATTGTTTACATTTGTCTGTGTATGTTTATTTTTTTTAATTAAGGAAAATGGAAAAAATATGTCGCATTTGCAATTATGATTTATTTGGAGTAATTAAGCATGCTTTACAAAAATGAAAAATCACAAAAATAACATGCTTGGCATTTTTATATTTAATATTTAAATTGCGTAATTTTCTTTTATTCAATTTTGTGTGATATTTGTTTTTAAGAGTTAATTAGTATTTTAAGTTAATTTTGGTTTTATTGATTTATTCTAGGATTTAGGTTTTTAAATTAGAAATTAAATAAAAGAAAAAGATAAAAAATAGAGGAGAAAATTGGATTGGGCTAGCCCAAAATAACCACCAAACCATCCCAAATTTCACCCTTACCCGGCCCAAGTTTGTCCATCCCCAATACGTGCCAAACGATGCCGTTTAGGCGTCTCAAATCTGAACCATTGATTTCACTAGATCAAACGGTCCAGTCTGTCCCCAGCATCGCTAAAACGACACCGTTTCAGGTGTGTTGATCTGGACCGTTCATCCCCTTTGATTTTATGGTCCCAAGGTTTCCCCATGCCCCGACCCATTCCCATGCAAAGCCCGATCCGGTCTCAAAACCTGCAACATATCCCGTAACATCATTCAAACTTGCTCCAATCCTTAAACCACCTAAAAAAATGCCGGAAACACAAATTAATCAAAGATTCAAGCCCAAGAACTCAAAATTCCAACCAAACACGCTTTCGATCAAAAACCTAACCAAACCTCTCCCGAATGACCTGAAACTTTGCAAACACATCCCAAATGACATGACGGGGCTGTAGAAACTTCCAAAATTCAAATTCAACCCTTGGATCAAAAACTCACTATCAGACCGGAAACTCCAAAAATTCAAACTTCGGCATTTCAAGCCTAAATGAGCTACGGACCTCCAAATTACATTCCGAACACGCTCCCAACCCCGAAATCACCTAACGGAACTAACAGAATTATCGGATTTCCATTCTAAGGTTGCCTTCACCCTATTCTGAATACAGACCATTTTTCAACTCTTAAGCTCTCATTTAGGGACTAAGTGTCCCAAAACACTCCGAATCCAAATACCGAACGTCCCGGCAAAACAAAATAGCAGGAATGAACTTAGGGAAAGCAGTTAATGGGGGATCGGGGCATAAATTCCAAAAATGACCGGCCACGTCGTTACATCCTCCTACACATAAACATTCGTTCGTCCTCAAACGAGCATAGAGAACATACCTGAAGTAGCAAAAAGATGAGGGTACCGCTGTGCATATCCCGGTCGGTCTCCCAAGTCGCCTCCTCAGCCGGCTGACCCCGCCACTGGACCTTCACTGAAGCGATGTTCTTCGACCTCAACTTTCTGATCTTCCCATCTAAAATTGCCACTGGCTCCTCAACATAAGATAGATCCTTGTCCAGCTGGACTGAATTGAAATCCAACACGTGCGATGGGTCACCATGATTTCTCCGGAGCATCGAAGCATGAAATACCGGATGAACTCCGGCTAGGCTGCAAGGTAAGGCAAGCTCATAAGCAACCTCCCCAACTCGCCTCAAGATCTCAAAAGGACCAATAAATCTCGGACTCAACTTCCCTTTCTTTCCAAATCTAATGACGTCCTTCATAGGCGAGACCCAAAGGAGAACCCGCTCGCCAACCATATATGCCACATCACGAACCTTCTTGTCCGCATAACTCTTCTGTCTGGACTGGGCTGCACGGAGTCTGTCCTGAATCACTTTAACCTTCTCCATCGCATCCTGAACCATCTATGTGCCCAATAACCTGGCCTTACCCGGCTCAAACCAACCCGATGGAGATCTACATCTCCTACCATATAAGGCCTCATACGGCGCCATCTGAATGCTGGACTGATAACTATTGTTATAAGCAAACTCCGCCAGTGGCAGGAAATGGTCTCTCAAAACTCAATCACGCACGTAAGGAGCATATCCTCCAGAATCTGAATAGTGCGCTCGGACTGTCCGTCTGTTTGGAGGTGGAATGCCGTGCTCAACTCCACTCAAGTGCCTAACTCCTGCTGCACGGCTCTCCAGAACTTTGATGTAAACTGAGATCCTCTGTCTGAGATGATAGAAACTGGAATAACATGCAACCGGACGATCTCCCTGATATAGATCTCCGCCAACCGCTCCGATGAATAAGTGGTACACACAGGTATGAAATGACCGGACTTGGTCAGCCGATCCACAATGACCCGAATAGAATTAAACTTTCTCACGGTCCATGGGAGTCTAGATACGAAGTCCATGGTGATATGCTCCCACTTCCATTCTGGGATCTCAATCTGCTGTAGCAAACCATCTGGACGCTGGTGTTCATACTTCACCTACTGGCTGTTGAGGCATCTGATAACATAGTCAACGATATCCTTCTTCATCCGCCTCCACCAGTAGTGCTGCCTCAGGTCCTGACACATCTTCGCGGCACCCGGATGGAAGGAATACCGCGAGCAGTGAGCCTCAACTAGAATCAACTCTCAAAGATTGTCTACATTGGGCACACAAATTCGGCCCTGCATCCTCAGCACTCCATCATCCCCGATGATAACATATCTGGCATCACCATGCCGAACTCTGTCCTGAAGGACAAGCAAATGGGGGTCATTAAACTGCCGCTCCCTGATGTGATCAAATAGGGAAGACCGAGAAACCACACAGGCTAGAACCCGACTGGGCTCAGAAAGGTCCAATCTCACGAACTGCTTGGCCAAAGCCTGAACATCCATCGCCATAGGTCTCTCTAAGGCTGGTAGATATGCCAAACTCCCCAAACTCTTCGCCCGGCGACTCAAGGCATCGGCGACCACATTGGCCTTGCGCGGGTGATAAAGAATGGTAATATCATAAACCTTTAACAACTCTAACCATCTCCTCTGATGCATATTCAGGTCCTTCTGCTTAAGCAAGTGCTGCAAACTCCAATAGTTAGTGTAGATCTCACAAGGCACCCCATACAAATAATGACGCCAGATCTTCAAGGCGTGAACAATGGCAGCTAACTCAAGATCGTGGACAGGGTAGTTCTTTTCATGCACCTTCAACTGTCGGGACACATTGGCAATCACCCTACCATCCTCCATCAATACCGCTCCAAGTCCAACTCGTGAGGCATCACAATAAACTGTATAGGACCCCGAACTGGTAGGCAACATCAAGATTGGGGCTGAAGTCAACGCTGTCTTGAGCTTCTGGAAACTCTGCTCACACTCATGTGTCCACTGAAAGGGGGCACCCTTCTGGGTCAATCTAGTCATAGGGGCCCCGATCAACGAGAACCCCTCCACGAAACGACAGTAATAACCCGCCAAGCCAAGGAAACTACGGATCTCAGTAGCTGAGGAGGGCCTAGGCTAACTCTGCACGCCCTCCACCTTCCTCGGATCCACTTGAATGCACTCACTCGACACCACGTGGCCTAGGAATGCCACAAAACTAAGCCAGAACTCACATTTGGAGAACTTTGCATACAATCTCTTCTCCCTCAGAGTCTGAAGCACTACCCTCAGGTGCTGATCATGATCTTCCCGACACCGGGAATATACCAAAATATCATCAATAAAAACAATCACGAATGAATCAAGATATGGACTGAATACGCTGTGCATCAAATGCATAAAAGCTGCCGGGGCATTAGTCATCCTAAAAGACATAACAAGGAACTCATAATGGCCATACCGAGTCCTGAAAGCAGTCTTCGGGATATCTGGATCCCAAATATTCAACTGATGGTAACCTGAGCGCAAATCAATCTTGGAAAACACCTGTGCGCCCTAAAGCTGATCAAACAGATCATCAATACGAGGTAAAGGATATCGGTTCTTCACTATAACTTTGTTCAACTGGCGATAATCAATGCACATATGCATAGAACCATACTTCTTCTTCACAAAAAAAATAGGGGCTCCCCATGGTGAAACACTGGGTCGAATGAAACCCTTACCCAACAATTCCTGCAACTGATCCTTCAACTCCTTAAACTCAGGAGGATCCATGCGATATGGGGGAATGGAAATGGGCTGAGTGCCCGGCAATAGATCAATGCCAAAATAGATATATCTATCTGTTGGCATGCTTGGAAGATCAGCTGGAAACACATCGAGAAAATCCCGTACCACTGGGACCGAATCAACAGAAGAGGTGTCAACACTGAAATTTCTCACATAAGCTAAATAAGCAGCAAACCCCTTCTCAACCATACGTTGATCTTTAAGGAAAGAAATAACGTTATTGGGAGTATGATCTAAGGTACCACTCCACTCAATACGTGGAACACCTGGCATAGCCAACGTCACGGTCTTGGCGTGACAATCAAGAATAGTATGATGGGGAGACAACCAGTCCATGCCCAGAATAATATCAAAGTCAACCATACCGAGTAATAATAGATCAGCCTTGGTGTCAAAACCACAAATAGTAACCAAACACGACCGATACACGCGGTCCACAATAAGAGAATCTCCCACAGGAGTAGAAACATAAACGGGGGCACTCAAAGAATACCGAGGCACACCCAAACGCAAAGCAAAATAAGAAGACACATATGAATAAGTAGAGCCGGGATCAAATAGAACCGATGCCTTTCTGCGACAAACCAGAATAATACCTGTGATGATAGAATCGGAGGCAACCGCCTCGGTGCGAGCAGGAATGCAATAATATCTAGCCCGACCCCTCTCACGAGGGCGACCTCTATCTTCCCGGCCTCCGCCCCTGGCTGGCTGGGCAGGTGGGGCAGTAGTGGGAGCTGGAACCATAGCCTGTGAACCCTGAGAAGCACGTTGTGGCTAAGCAGTCTGTGAAGATGCACCCCTACCAAGTCTGGGGCAGTCCCTAACCAAGTGACGTGTATCTCCACACTCGAAGTAAGCTCTGGGAGGACGTGGTGGCTGTGACTGACTGGAGCTAGGTCTGCTAGACTGACCTCTGGAAGTATCCCGCGCAGGAGGCGCGCTAGAAACTGGAGGCACATAATAAGGCTCGTGAGGTGCTAGTGGAGCTGGAGTATTACCGGCTGCTGGCAAGGCTGAATGAATAGGGCGACTAGAATAACCCCTCCCATAACGTCCGGCTGATGAAGTACGGGCACGAGAGAAATGACCCGACTCTCAAGACCTCTTGGCCTCCCTCTCCCCTTGCTCCCTGGTGAGCTTACCCTCAATCCGTCTAGCAATGCTCACTACCTGCTGGTAGGGAATATCCGTCTCTAACTCTCGGTCCATGCTGGACCGGATGGGCGGAATAAGACCCTCGATAAACCTCCGCACTCTCTCCCGAACTGTGGCGACCAAAGCCGGTGTATGTCTGTCCAACCTGGTGTAATGGATTGCATACTCTGAGATTGTCATAGCAACCTGGCGCACACGCTCAAACTCCGCGTGCCATGAATCCCTGAGGCTCTGAGGAACAAACTCCCTCATAAACATGTCTGAGAACTGGGTCCAAGTCTGTGAGGCAGACTCGAATGGACTATCCAACTCATAAGTACGCCACTAATCATAGGCGGCTCCCCGAAACTGAAAGGCGGTGATGGAAACCCCACTAGACTCCACTATGCCCATAGTACGAAGAATGCGATGACACTCCTCCAAAAATCCCAAGGCGTCATCTGAAACTAGGCCATTGAACACTGGGGGATCACATTTCTTGAACCTCTCTAGCCTGCGATGCTCGTCCTCTGAGACAACTGATCCATCCCCGGGCTGTACTGGTGCTGCAGGCGGTACAGGAATAACCTCTGGAACCTGCTCCATCGGCACTCTCTTCTCTGAGACAACTCATAAGTATGCCACCACATCTCTGCTCCACCGGCCTCTGACGGCGGCAGCAGGGGCGCGGGTGCCTGTTCCTCTCGTGTAGCACATCTCCTCACCATCTGTGAGAGAATAGAAGACAGAAGTTTATATTTGGTGTCAAAATATTGGACGACAAGGAATTCAAAAGAAATAAAGATCTTTCCAACACAGTTACATAGCCTCTCGTAGATAAATACGGACGTATGCGTACCGATCAACGAGACTCTAATAAACCGGCCCGTGTCCCGTGACTCCTATGAACCTAGGGCTCTGATACCAACTTGTCACGACCCTAGTTCACCAATTGTGAATACGTCATGACGGCACCTAGCCTTCACGACCAGGTAAGCCTAACATATTGCAGAAGTAACAACATTTGCAAAATATATATTCAAAAGCTAAATAACATGAGTAATGTATACAGCTGCCGCCTGGCACATACACTTTAACATTTTAAATTGTGAAACCATCCCAAGACCCGGAAACCCACGGGCAACACAGGCTAAGAATAATATATAACACTGCTCTAATCATTCGAAAAGTCTATAACAAGGAAGAATAGAATAGCATCTATCTAACTAAAAGGGTAGAGTGAGAGGGAGACTCTCCGGTCTGCGGACGCGGTAGATATACCTCAAGTCTCCGAAATGCTCCCTGCAACAACTGATAATGCACCTGCGTAGAGGTACCTAGATCTGCACATGAAAAACATGCACAGAAGAGGCGTGAGTACACCACAGCGGTACTCAATAAGTGCCAAGCCTAACCTCGGTTGGGTAGTGACGAGGAAAGGTCAGGGTCCTACTGAGGCAGAAACATTTAAATAGCAAAATATCAACAGTGTGGAAGTCTGATGAAAACTAATGAACACAGCAATGTGGTACGATAGTTCAATGAAATATAATACTGCAAGACAAAACAGAAACATAGAGTAAATACAGCTAAATTACACGAATACCGACGAGGGTCGCCCAGGATACCGTCCTGTAGCCCTTTTCTCAACTGTCCAATGGATCTCCCAGGATACCGTCCCGTAGTCCAATTCTCATATCAATATCAAGGATCTCCCGGGATACCGTCCCGTAGTCCAATTATCAGTGTGCAGGGGATATCCCAGGATACCGTCCCGTAGTCCCAAAGTAAAGTACAGGGGGATCTCCCGAGATACCGTCCCATAGTCCAAAAATAAAAGTACAGGGGGATCTCCGGGGAATCAAACCCATAGTCCCAAAGAAAATATGCAGGGGGGATCTCCCGGGAATCAAACTCGTAGTCCCTAAGTAAACAAACAAGGGGGAGCTCCCGGAATTTCGCATCCGTAGTCCCAATGTAAATGTGCAACCAACATCAGAGAAATATTCAGAAATTGAAGTGCAACAATACAAGGAAACAAATAATACTAGCCTAACATGCTCCACGTAATCACAGTTACGACAATTTAAACAAATAGGCAACTTCGATCAATTAAACATGCTCTTCTACGCTAGCACAGGCTATAATAGCAAGTATGGTAAAGCAAATATGAAAGAAAATCCAAATTAAGTATTTAAGTAAAAATTCGGGTTTCAACAATTAGCTCAAGTACGCGCTCATCACCTCATGTATAAGGCATTCAATTACCAATTATCACATCCTAAGGGACGAAGTCCCCCACACATGGTTAGGCAAGCCACTTACCTCGAACCGGTGCAAAATCAACTAAGGAATGATGCCTTTGCCACGAGTATACGACTCCAAATGGCCCAAATCTATTCAATACAATTACATATCGTAAATAAAATTGTAAACAACTGATTCCACTATTAAAATTAAAGCAAGGGCGCGAAAATTGGTAAAATGACCAAAATGCCCCTCCAGCCAACTTCTCGAAATCGAGTAATTTTTACGTTTACAGAACCCTCGTACTCTCACGAGTCTAACCATATGAAAATCTCCCAAATCGGAGATCAAATGCCCACTCAAAATCACATAATTAGGTCTAAGAAGTTTTTACCCACTTCCCATTCAAAAACACGAAATTAAAGGGTGAAATTAAGGGAAGATTTATGGAATTTGGTCTAAATCGAGTGAGAATTACTTACCCAAGTTGCCCCAGCTGAAAATCCCTTCGAAAATCGCCAAAAACCGAGCTCTAGAAGTCAAAATGTTATAAAAATGGTGAAACCCTCGAAATGGGTAATTTAATCTGTCTGCGCAGGTAATTGGTCATCGGGAACGCGGAAGAAGCATCGTGTTCGCGAAGAAGAAAAAGCAAGGGTGCTCTGGTTACTCAGCGCGAACGCGACAAAGCATCCGCGAACGCGTAGAAGAAAAATATGTTGGCCCAAGGGTTGCTCTTCGCGAACGCATGAAATGATACGCGAACGCGAAGAGTGCAACAGTGTAACTACGCGAACGCGACATGGGCAACGCGAACGTGATGGAGGGGAAACTAGGGCTACGCGAACGCGAAGGTCCTAATGCAAACGCGCTGAAGAAATTCCCAGCTAGCCAAGACAAGCCTTCGCGAACGCGAATGGCATAACGCGAACGCGATGAAGGAATACCAGAAGCAACAACAGCAGTTCAAAAAACAAGAGGAAATGACCCGTTAAGCATCTAAAACACACCCGAGGCCCCCGGGACCTCAACCAAACTGACAGACATATCCCGTAACATCATTAAAACTTGCTCCAATCCTTAAAACACCTAAACAATGCCGGAAACACGAATTAATAAAACATTCAAGCCTAAGAACTCAAAATTCCAACCAAACACGTTTTCGATCAAAAACCTAACCAAACCTCGCCCGAATGACTTGAAACTTTGCACACACATCCCAAATGACATGACGGGGCTACAGACACTTCTAGAATTCAAATCCGACCCTCGAATCAAAAACTCACTATCGGACCGGAAACTCCAAAAATTCAAATTTCGTCATTTCAAGCCTTAATGAGCTACGGACCTCCAAATTACATTCCGAACACGCTCCCAACCCCGAAATCACCTAACGTAACTAACGGAACCATCGGATTTCCATTCCAAGGTTGTCTTTACCCTGTTCCGAATACGGACCATTTTTCAACTCTTAAGCTCTCATTTAAGGACTAAATGTCCCAAAACACTCTGAATTCAAATACCGAACGTCCCGGCAAACCAAAATAGCAGAAATGAACTTAGGGAAAGCAGTTAATGGGGGATGGGGTATAAATTCCAAAAACGACCGGCTGGGTCGTCACAAAAGGACTAACAATTTTGTGCAGGCTGTCTCCGCATAAATCGACTAGGTCTGAAGAGTAGTCGACTAGAAATTTACAAAGGCTAAAATTCACTCCCCCCTCTTTTACTTTCAAAACATGATGTTCGGCCCAAAATATCTTTTGGAATACCATTTAATGTGTTAAAAAAGAATAACTTGGCTGAGTTTTGAAAACTAGTAGAATATTTTTTTTACTGAATCCACTAGGCATTGTGCCTAGGCTGATTTTCATATAGAATCACTGAGTTTAGATATCAAAATAGTGAGGAAATAGAAATAAAAATTCCTAATGGTTCAAATAGTTGTCTCGAGGCTCAAATATGGCATTCAGCCCAAAATATGATGATAACAAATAGTTTTCAATCAAATATGCGATAAAACAGTCAGTCGGGATGGATTAAGTCACCATCCCTAACAGGGCACGACCCCACGCCCATCATCTAGCGTGTGCGTCACCTCAATATAACACAACGATGTGCAATCCGAGGTTTCATACTCTCAGGACAACATTTACAATCATTACTCACCTCGATCCGGTCCAGCTCTAGCCTGCATTGCCTTTGTCCTCACGAATCGACCTCTGGATGCTCCAAATCTATCCACAATCAGTACATAGCCATTAAATTATACAAGGGGAACAAAGACCACTCGAAAATATCCAATTAACATGAAAAATCCTGAAATTGCTCAAACCCGGCCCCCGGGATGGCGTCTCAAAATCTGACAAAATTAACATCAATGAAATCCTCATCCCCTCGTGAGTTCATACATATCAAGAATACCAAAATCCGATCACAATGACCCCTCAAATCCCTAGATTAAGGTCTCTAATTTCGAAGCCCTAAATCCCTAATTTTGCTACTAATTTTCTAGAGATTTCAAGCTTAATATGTTAAAATTCATCCTAAAAACAAGTTTAGGGTCCAAAAATCTTACCTCCACGAAATCCTCTTGAATTGACTTTTCAATTAGCTCTTCCAAGCATTATCCTAAATGAATTATGGTGAAAACCCTCTCAAAATCGCGAAAGGTGAAATATATACATTCTGGCCTAGGCATTTTCGCACCTGTGGTCAATCTACCACATATATGGTACCGCATTTGCGGCCAATGAACCGCTTATGCGTTTTTCACTAAAGCTACCCGAAATCGCATCTGTGATGCTCACTCCGTACCTAAAGCCTCGTAGGTGCGATTTCCCAAACGCTTCTGCGGTCATAGCCTACCTCACCTTCTTCCGCTTCTGCGTCTTTCTTCCTCGCATTTGCAGCATCGCACCTGCTGTCCCCAATCCGCAGGTGCGGAAATACTAGAAGCAGCAAAATCTGCAGCTCACCAAAATTCCAAACTTCTCCGTCAACCATCCGGAATCACCTCGAGGCCCTCGAGACCTCAACCAAAAACATAATCACATCCCATAACCTTATTCAAACTTGTACTAATCTTCAAAACACCTCAAACAACATCGAATCAACCAAAATACATCGGATTCAAGCTTAAGTTTCCAAAATCATCCGAATTTCGCTTTAGATCAAAAACCCAACCAAGCCATGTCCGAATGACCTGAAATTTTGCAGACCCATCCAAAATGCCACAACAAAACTACTGCAACTTCCGGAATTCCATTCCGACCTCTATATCAAAATCTCACCTATCAACCGGAAAATGCCGAAATCTCAATTTTGCCAATTCAAGCCTAAACCTTCCACGGACTTCCAAAATGCCTTCCGATCATGCTCCAAAGTCACAAATAACCTAACAGAGCTAACAAAATTATAAAAATTCTGATCCGAGATCATATACAAACAAATGAAATCTTGGTCAAACCCTTCAAATTTCATGCTTCAAACCGAGAACTGTTCTTCCAAATTCATTCCGATTACCCTGAAAACCAAAACCAACAATTTACTGATTCATAATACATCACACGGGGTAAGCCATGCCTGAGAACTCGCACGGAAAGTGCAAAATCTCAAACCGACCGGTTGGGTCGTTACAATTATATTTTCCAAATTCATTTAAAAAAGGAGAGCCTATATTATTATAAAAGCATAAATATAGTATTGATATACCCAAATAACCTTAAAATATTTAACGAAAGAACTCCTAGGGAAATGACATAACTGCAATTAACTATTTTGTGGACTACAATACCCTTTAATCTAATTTTTAATATTTAAGATTTTAAAATTAGTGAAATTTTGTCTATTATATTCTCATTAAAAATATGTAGGAAGGTTTAACAAAGATTAATTTGATAAGAATTCTCCGTTTTGGCAATACATTACCTCTCCATAATGTCAAATACCAAGAAAAAATTAAAAGTAATATTAAATGGAATGCAAAGAGTTTAAATTAAGAAAAAATACCCCCACAATAATATATTTTTATATTATATTTGAACTATTATTTTACTCAAATAATATTTTTTCAATAAAATTTCATGTAATATTAAAAAATACCTAACTATTAAACAACAACTAAGAAAATATTTAAGAACTTAAATGTGTGAGAAAGAGAAAAGATTATTGGTAAAAGTCAATACCACTAATGATTCTACAGATATAATGACCTAAAAGTGAAATATCATATCAATCTTTTACTCTTTGGAAAAAAAAAATTTATGGTAGATAAAATTATAATTAAGATTAAATATTCAAAACAAGAAATAAATTAATATTATGATTTCAATCAACATAGAATAAATTATTTTTATGTTAAAATCAAGTTGTCAAATCTTTTAATTAATTATTTAGCAAGAGAATCCAATTCAACTATTTTTTAAATTCATCAATGAGTAAAATTCTTATTTAAGTTAAAAATTATCGTAGGGTACATAAATTTATTCCATAAAAAGAGCGTTATAACTCATAGTAAAAAATGTTAGTATATTATTAAGAATCAAAATACTATATAAGCGTCCGAATAAGCACATTCAAAGATAAATTCTAAACAAGAACAAGCTTTCAAGACTATATTATAAAGAGTCGCCTTTGCTATAACGGGTTTATTCTTTGTAGATGCCTCCGACGAAATCGAAATAATATTATGTCATGCATTATTTGTAAATACCATATCAAGAGGCATGATACCGTTAGCATTAATAGAAAATGGTATACCAACAACAATTTTATTGTGAGGCCACCCACTTTAGATTTGATATAGCTATTCAAACAACTTAAATAACCATCACAAATATATCAAAGCAGAGCAAAGTGGTAAATTTATAAGGAAAGCAAAATTGATAATATGGGATAGAGAACTTATAGCTAAGTATCAAACGATCAAAATAATTGCCCGAGTTCTAGGGATATATTGGATATTAATGAACCATTGGAGGAAATTGATGGTTTGGAAGGTAATTTAAATCAAGTACTACCAGTAGTTCAAAAATCGATAAAAGAAGAGACTGTAAAAGCTAGCTTGACAAAGTTATACTTCTGGCATCAAATAAAAAAGATTCAACTGACAAAAAAACTAAAGTAAAAACATATCGAGTATTAAACGTGTTCTTGCTTCGTGATGGAAACAAAGAAGAACATCCAATAAAAGATGATTCGGTTCTTCCTGAACACTTGGTTATCAATCGCAATAGTAAAAGTAATGCATTTAATAAGAGAAATATTTCTATCATAAGATTTTGTGCTAATCGCATGGTAGAATTAAAAAGACATCTTAGCAAGTAGAAATGAATATGTTGATCAACTAAATAACATATTGATTACAAAATTTTATAAGATAAACAATTTTTTGTTTTTGTTTTTGACTCAACAAAACATTATACCAATAATTACTAGCAAGAAGAATACTTAAATACTTTTATACCAAATGTTCTTATACCATACATGTTTGTTTCAAATTTATTATTTTTTACCTATGTTAGTATCACCGTATATATAATAGACTAAGTTAAAATTGATCTATCATTGTGTCTATATATATACATACATACCTGTCATGCTACTGAAAAATTTAGATACACCGAATAACTAGTTTAATAGAACATATATGGTATATAGAATTTTTTTCAATAACGTCATACATGCAAATATTATAATACTGGTCAATATGCTTCTAAGTATATTCTTATCCCTGAATTCAACTTTCGTCTTTCGAAACTAAGGAATATCCTTTTAAATGTCACGACCCCAGTTCGCCCTCCATGAACCATCGCGACGGCACGTAGTCTCTACGACTAGGTAAGCCTAAAATGCGGGAAATAAACCAAATTTGTTGAAGAAAACAAGTTAAATCAGGGATAAAGTAATAAAACAACATTTAAAAGTGTCGCTCGGCATGCATAACATTAACTCTCAAAAACTAATACATATTCCCAAAATTTGGAAACCCATGAATCACAAGCTAAGGATACCATATTAGTGCTCTAACTCCAGAATAGTCTAAAACAAAGTAAATACATAAGTATTGTAACTACAAGAGAGAATGCAGAGACTCCTCAGTCTGCGGACGCAATAGATATACCTCGAAGTCTCCGAAGGATCGCCTCACCTCAAGGATGGTAAGTCTGAGTAGAGGTACCTGGATCTGCACATGAAAAATATGTGTAGAAAGGGCAAGAGTACACCTCATTAGTACTCACTAAGTGCCAAGCCTAACCTCGTTCAGGTAGTGACGATGAAGGTCAGGGCCCTACCGAGGTTAAATAAAATATATAGTTCGACAGTATAGAACAGAATAGTATAAATACGTACAGCAGTAAAAGTAACACCAGATATAAGGGATAGCAACAACTACTACAAAGGCAAGGTAAACAGAAAACGAGATACAGCTCAGCACCAAAATAACAATTGGGGATCTCCTAGGATATCGTCATGTAGTCCAAAATATACACATCCAATGGATCTCCCAGGATATAGTCCCGCAGTCCAACTCATAGTGCACGGGGATGTACCAGAATTCCGTTCCGTAGACCCAAATGTAAATACCAAGTATTGGGAGAATCTACAGGGTGCAATAACGTAGTTCCATATAACTGTGGATCTACCGGAATCCAACATCTGTAGTACCCAATGTAAATAGGCAAGGGGGAGCTACCGGATTCCCACATCCGTAGTGCCAATGTAAATTACACAGCAACAACAGGGAAATATTCAGAAATGTAAAATTCCATATTAAGACAACAAGTAATTCTAGCCTAGCATGCTGCACAGAATTCAGGTAAAGCAGTTTGACCAGATAAAGCAAACAAATTACTTAGACATGTTTTCCTAAGCTAACAACACGCTTAATAGTGCAAGTAATAAAAACATGAAAGGAAACATACTAGTAATTACTTAATGAAAATTGGATTTCCAACAATTAGCACAAGTACGCGCTCGTCACCTCACTTACAAGGCATTTCAATTAACAATAATACCAAATCCTATGGGGAAGGTTCCCCACACAAGATTAGGCAACTACTTACCTCGAACCATCACAAAATCAACAAGAAACCACGTCTTATCAACGAGTACTCGACTCCAAATGGCCGAAATCTATCTAATTCAATTGCGTAATGTAAATAACACTTCAAGTAACTGATTCTACAATTAAATTCTAAGCTAATACACGAAATTAGGTAAAATGACCAAAACGCCCCTCAGACCCACATCTCGGAATCGGGTAAAATTTATATTTTCAAAATCCTCATACTCTCACGAGTTCATGCATACCAAAATTATCCAAACCCAAGGTCAAATTCCCAGTCATAAATTGAATTCTAGGTCTAAGAACTTTTTTCGATCTTTTTCCCAATTTTCATCTCCAATCCAAAATTAAATGATGAAACTAACTATATATTGATGGAATATAACTAGAAAGGGTTAAAGAATAGTTACCCAATCATTTCCTCTTCAATTTCCTCCAAAAATCGCACTCTCCCGATCTCCAATTTGATTTTTCATAGTTTTTAACCAAACCCTCGAAATTTTATATTTCTGCCCAGGGATCACCGCATCTGCGGTCAAGTGAGCGTACATGCGATCTCGCACCTACATAATAATGCATAGCAGGCGCGAAAAGTCACTTAACAGGCTGGGTCTGCATCTGCAGTCACTTAGCCGCATCTACGGCACCGTACTTGTGAAAATCCAGCCGCATCTGCAGATCTTGGAGCTGTCACGACCCCAGTTCGCCCTCCATGAACATGTCATGACGGCGCCAAGTCCCTATTACTAGGTAAGCCTAGCAATGCGAAAATAATACAACTTGTGGAAAAATAATAAGTTAAAACATAACATCTAGAAGAAAACTATATATAGATGCCGCTTGGCATTTACAACTCAATAATGCGGAAGTCTAAAATATCATCCCAAAACCTGGAAACTCACGGGAACACAAGCTAACAGAATGTAACACACTGCTCTAACTCCAGAATGTCTAAAACAACAGTAAGAAAGGAAGGCTAACTGCTAAAGTTAGAATAAGATAGAGACTCCTTGGTCTATGGTCGCGGTAGATGTACCTCGAAGTCTCTGCTAGATCTCTCCGCCTCAAGGGTGATATGCCTGGGTGGGGGTACATGGATCTGCACATGAAAAACATGCGCAGAAGGGGCGTAAGTACACCACAGCAGTACTCAGTAAGCACCAAGCCTAACCTCGGTTGGGTAGTGACGAGGAAGGTCAGAACCCTACTGAGATAAAATATAATAAAAGATATGATAACGAGACAGTGTAATGAGAGTCTACAAAGAGAATCTAAATAGGATAAATAAGGAATACAGTAACAGAAAAATAGACGTATGACAAACACAAGGAAATACCGCTCACAACAAGAATGCTATTCAGGGATATCTTGGTATCCCCACTATATACACTAGGGATCTCTTGGTATTCCGAGGATCTCTTGGTATCCTCAATAAGTAAGCCAGGGATCTCTTGGTATCCCGAGGATCTCTTGGTATCCTCAATAAATAAGCTAGGGATCTCTTGGTATCCCGAGGATCTCTTGTTATCCTCAATAATATATATGTACATGTGCCAAGGATCTTTTGGTATCCCGCATCCTTAGTACAGAACATAACACGTGCAGGGGATCTCCCGGGATGACATCCCGTAGTCACAAATTTAAAACACACAATAACAGCTCAGGAATATTGGAATAAGTGCACAACTCATAACAAGTAACAATAAATTCTAGCATAACATGCCTCACGAAATACAAAAAAAGCAGTTCAAGCAAATAGGTAGGTAAATCAACTAAACATGCTTTTCTAAACCAACACAGGCTAAGTTTCCAATTAGAGTAAAACAGATAAGAAAAGAAACTCAATTTAAATACTTCAAATAAAACTGGATTTTCAACAACTAGCTCAAGTACACGCTTGTCGCCTCATGTATAAGGCATTCAATTATCAAATATCATATCTTAAGGGGAGAGGTCCCCACACAAGGTTAGACAAGCCACTTACCTCAAATCGGCTCCAAAATGAACTTGAAACCGCACATTTGCCATGAGTATCCGACTCCAAGTGGCCTAAAATCTATTCAATTCAATTACATATTGTAAATAACATCTCAAGCAACTGATTCTACGATTTAATTCAAAGCTAAGATGCGAAATTAGGTAAAATGACCAAACTGCCCCTCATGCCAACGTCTTGGAATCAGATGAAATTAACATTTTCAGAACTCTCGTACTCTGACGAGTTTAACCGTATAAAAATCTCTCAAATCGGAGGTCAAACACCCACTCAAAACTCAATAATTTGGTCTATGAAGTTTTACACATTTTTTATTCAAGATCCGAAATTAAAGGAGGAATTCATGATTAGATCAGTGGGTTATAAGCAAAAAGGAGTATAGAATCATTACCCAATCGTTGTCCCTAAAAAACCCTCGAAATCTCCCTCAAATCTGAGCTCCCAAGCTTGTGTTTTGATAAAAAATGGCTAACCCTCAATTTTTGAAAGTTTATAATTGCCCAAATATTTTGTTCAATGCGATCGCGGGGGTAAAATTTGAAGGCTGCAGAGATAGCCCATGCGAACACAAGAAGAAGCATGCGATCGTGGAAGAGGATGAGTTGGCCTTACACGATCGTGTATGAATGCATGCGAATGCGAAGAAGGAATAGGCCACTGAGTCTCCGGCCCAGTTTTTACTACGCGAACGCGTGGGAGAAAGTACCAACGTGAAGGAGAAAAGGGCAGAGCTACGCGATCGCGAACAAATCCATGCAATCGCGATTAAGGAATTGGGCCCCCCTCCGAGATTACTTTATGCGAACGCGTTAGCTGGGACGCGATCGCGAAGAAGGAAATGGTCTGCAACAGCTGAAGAGAATTCTGTAATTTTAAATAACTCCGAAATGCCCCGTTGAGCATCCGGAATACACCTAAGGCCCCCGGGACATCAACCAAACATACGGACATATCCCATAACATCATTGAAAGTTGTACCAATCCTGAAACCACCTAAAACAATGCCGGAAACTCGAATTAATCAAGGATTTAAGCGTAAGAACTTAAAAGTCTATCAAAAGCGTAAGAACTTAAAAGTCTATCAAAATACGCTTTCGATCAAAAACCTAACCAACCACGTTCGAATGACCTAAAATTTTACACACACTTCCCAAATGACATGACAGAGCTAGTACATCTTCTGGAATTCCATTTGGACCCTTGGATCAAGATCTCACTATCGAACTGGAGACTTCAAAAATTCAAACTTCGGCATTTCAAGCCTAAATTAGCTATGGGCCTTCAAAACACATTTCGAACACGCTCCCAACCATGAAATCACCTAACGAAGCTAATGGAACCATCGAATTTCCATTCCGAGGCCGTCTTCACATTGTTTTGACTATGACCAACTTTCCAATACTTAAGCTCTCATTTAGGAACTGTCTTAAAACTCTTCGGAACTCAAAACCAAACATCCCGACAATTCAAATGAGCAGAAATAGACTTGGGGAAAGAAGTTGAGACGAGTTGGGGAGGCTGCTTATGAGCTTACCTTACTTCCCAGCCTGGCAGGGGTTCATACGGTATTTCATATCTCGTTGCTCTAGAGGTATCACAGTGACCTATTGCACGTGTTGGATTTCTGTTCAGTCCAACTAGACAAGGATCTATCTTATGTTGAGGAGCTAGTTGCTATATTGGATAGGCAGGTTAGAAAGTTGAGGTCAAAGAACATTGCTTCAGTAAAGGTTCAGTGGTAGGGTCAGCCGGTCGAGGAGGCAACTTGGGAGACCGAGGAGGATATGCGCAGCCATTACCCTTATCTTTTCTCTACTTCAGGTATGTCTCTATGCTCGTTCGAGGATGACGAATGTTAAAGTGTAGGAGGATGTGATGACCCGGCCGATCATCTTAAGAATTACCGCCCCGATCCCCAGCCCGATCCGTAAGTATCCTCACCATACAGGCCCTCGGCCTTACTCCATCAATAGAAATCACATAAGCCACTCAGGAAACAACAAAGTATGATGCTCAGCTCGAAATATTTTTAGAAATATCATTTCAAGTGTTTAAGGCATAATAAACTTGGCTAAGTTCTAAAACAGTGGGAAATACATGGCTGAGTTCAATTATATAATTAAAACAGTGAGGAATTATCAACAACAATTCTCGAAGAGTTCAAATAGCTAGCACGAAGCCCAAATATGGCAATCAGCCCAAATTATGATGATAACAAGTAATTTCAGTCAAATACCCAGCAAATTCATCAATCGGGACAGACCAAGTCATAATCCCCAACGGTGCTCTATCCCACGCTCACTATTCGATGCGCAAATCACCGCAATATAGCACTACGATGTGCAAATCCGGGGTTTCAAACCCTCAGGATGTCATTTACAATAATTACTCACCTCAAACCGGTGAAATCCCTCGCTCGCAATGCCCTTGCCCCGCAAATCGGCCTCCACGCACTTGGAATCTATCCAAAATCAGAATGAATACATCACAATATGCTAATGGAACAATACACAATCGAAAACAATCGAAAAATATTAAAAACACGAAATTAGCAAAACCCGAGCCCCGGGCCCACTTCTCAAATCTAAAAAATATTCACATTAATAGATTCCTTATCTTCTCAGGAGTTCATACATAACAAGAACTCTCAAATCCGAGCTCAAATGACCCATCAAATCCCAATTTAACATATCAAAAACTCAAGCCCTAGTTCTTCAATTTTAGGCTTAACTTCCATAAATTTCAAGGTTAATCTCACATAATAATCGTGTTTTAAGATCATAGAACTCACCTCCAATCAATCCCAGTCGAAAGCCCCTTCAATTCCCATCCAAAAGCTCTAAAGGATGTTAAAAAATGGAGGAAAACTAGCTTAGCTTGCGGAACAAAATGAACTTTTAAACCCTTCTGCCTCGAAATTTTTCGCATCTGTGGTCCGCTTTTCGCTTCTACGACTTCCGCTTCTGCGGAGCTTTACTAATTTCCAAGGACCGCTTCTGCAGTCTAAATCCGCTTCTGCGGGCATCTATCCGCTCCTGTGGAAACCAGCCTCCCTAGCACCTCTCGCACCTGCGACCCCATTTTTGCATCTGCGGAACCGCATATGCGGCCTCTTTTCCGCAGATGCGGAAATACCAGAACCAGTAAATCACCGAAACAACACAAGTCCAAAATTCATCCCGATAGACATTCGAAATCACCCCGAGGCCCCCGGGACCTCAACCAAAAGTGCCAACCTATCTCTAAAACATCATCCAAACACTTTCTCCAATCTTCAAAACACCTCAAACAAAACCAAAATCCTCAAATTACATCGGATTCAAGCCTAAGTTCTTCTAAAACTTTTGAAACACGCATTCGATCAAAAACCCAACCAAGCAATGTCCAAATGACCTGTAACATTACACACACATCCCAAATTACTTAACGAAGCTACAACAACTCTCGAAATTCCATTCTAATCCTCAGATCAAAATCTCACCTATCAAACGGAATTTTCCAAAATACTAACTTCACTAATTCAAGCCTAAGTCTACACCGGACCACCAAAATCACTTCTGATCACACTCCTAAGTCCCAAATCATCTAACGAAGCTAACCAAATCATAAAACCTCCGATCCGAGATCATATACAAATAAGTCAACTCTCGGTCAAACCTTTCAAATTCAAAGCTTTCAATTGAAACTGTTCTTGCAAATTCATTCCAAATATTCCTGAAAACGAAAACCAACGATCTACATTAGTCATAATACATAACACGGGGCTAGTTATGCCTGAGAATTGGCGATCAATGTGTAAAAGCTCAAAATGACCGGTCGCGTCGTTAAAAATTATAGTTTATTTTAGGTATACCAAAAATAATTTCAAATATTTGATGAGAATTATTAGACTTATAAAAGCGTAGAGTAGGACGACACAATTTTGAATCTAGTTAAAAGTAGTTCTGATAGAATTGAACTGTAGACATGCTATCATAGACTTGAAATAAAACAAATAATAAGCAAGATAACGAATCACTTTTACCAAAAAGGATACACTAGGATATCATTTCCATACCACTTTTTTTTGTAAATGTGAGGAAATATCTGCAAGATGAATGGTCAATGTCCTCCAGATTGATTTCCAAAATACATTCAGTCACAAGCAATCTAATGACACATTATGACGACCCAAAGGGTCATCACTTATTTTCTTGCTCACCATGTAATTCTGAGGCCCTAAAAACCTCATTTGAGGTTGCCTCGATTTGTGTGCGTAATCCGAGCGCATAGCCGGAAAGTTTAAATATGAAATTTGTGAGGAAAATGTTAAATATTGGTATTTACTAAATTAATTTGGTCAACATTTTGGGCAAACAGACCCGGACCCGTGATTTGACGGTCCCAAAGGGTCCGTAGGAAAATATGGGACTTGGGTGTATGCCAGAAATCAAATTCCGAGGTCCCAAGCCCGAAAAATGAATTTTTGTGTGAAATTGTTTTCTGAAAATAATTAACGAAATTGAAAATGAAATTTGATTAAAAGACTGTGGTATCGGGCTCTTATTTTGGTTCTGACGCCTGGTACAAGTCTTATATATGGTTTAAACACATTCTTTAAGTTTGGTTAAATTCGAACGTCGTTTGACATGTTTTGTACTAAAAACTCTAAACTTGATGTTTTATGAAAATTGGAAGGAAATCATGGGTCATGAGGCCTAATTTGAGGTTGTGTGAATGTTAGGTTTTGAGCCCCGAGGGCTCAGGTGAATTTTGAGTAGGTCATGGGAGGTCTTAGACTTAAAAATACCATGTGTTGCAGGTTCAGGAGAGTTGCGGGCTCCAACGCGCCCCGCCCTAGTGTGGTCCGCGGTGCATACTGCGCCACCGCGGTCGCCTTAGCGTGGTCCGTGGTGGAATCTGCATGGTCGCAGTCGTCCATGCGCGATCCGCATAGCTAACTTCAGATAGCCAGGATTATCCAGGTCAACCAACGCGACCACGTTCCATTTTTGTGTGGTCCGCGCTGGAGGATTCAGAGAGTTGTATTTCGTCCAGTTCTTCAGCGTGGCCGCGGTCCATTTTTTGTGCGGTCCACACTGGAGGGTTCAGGGAGTATATAAAGTCGGGAATTTTAGTTATTTTTCACTTTTTCAAAACCCAAAACATAAGAGGCGATTTTCCAAACAATTCTTCTTCTCCAAAACGATTTGGTAAGTGATTTCTCACTCATTTTCTTTACTCCTTAAAATCTTTAAACATAATTTCAACTTCAAAATAAAGATTTTAATGGGGAAATTTGTGAATTTTCCGGTAGAACCTAGGTTTTCAAAAATTGGGGGTTTTGGACCTCAATTCGAGGTCCGATTCCAAAATAAATTATCTATCTGAGTTCATGAGGGAATGGGTAATCGGGTTTTGGTTCGAACCTCGGGTTTTGACCATGTGGGCCCGGCGAAATTTTTGACCTTTTGGGGTAAATGGATGAAAATGCTATAATAAGACATTAGGTTTGATTTATTTAGCACATATTGATAATGTAAAGTCATTATTGCATAGATTTGGTTGAGTTGGAGCCGAATTCGAGAGGGAAAGCGGTTGTTGAGGATTGAATTGGCCGTGGAAGTTTGAGGTAAGTATTTGGCTTAACCCTAGCATGAGGGATTAGGAGTTGAGTCATAACTGATATTTGTTTTGTGTTGGGTACGACGTATGGGCATGGTGACGAGTATCCATGCGTCGGTGTCGAGCATAACCGTGAGTCTTAATTTTTGCTAATTGTGTACTCTTTTTTGATCATATGAAATTTTCGACAGAATATTGATATTAGTTGTGCCAAGAAGAGGTTGAATAGGATTGGTTATAGCTGACTCTCCCTTGTCGGGATGTTTGACTTGTTGTGATTGTTTCCTTACCGAGATTGTATTGTGTACTGTGTTGAAAGTATCGGGAGCGGGTAGTAGGCCTACCACATGATATATTGAAATGGCAGTGATTGGTACGCCTACCACACATGATATATTAAAATGGGAGCGAGTGGTATGCCTACCACACATGATATATTGAAACGGGAGTGAGTGGTACGCCTACCACACATGACATATATTGAAATGGGTGCGAGTCGTACGCCTACCACAAATGATATATTGAAATGGGAGTGAGTGGTACGCCTACCATATGATATATTGAAATGGCAGCGAGTGGTACGCCTACCACGAGTGATACTGAAATGGGAGCGGGTGGTACGCTTACCACGAGATATTGAGAAATGGGATCGGTTTGTACGCCTGCAACGAGATAAGTTGAATATGAAAGTTTCCTTGTGTTTTCATTATTGCTAGAAGTTAAGTTGTAGATGTACGCACCATTATTCCTGATATTTTGTTTCTATCTATTACCCCTAAAGCATACTCCCCTCCCCAGTTCAAGTTGTTAATGTCATGCTATTCTTTCGTTGTACTTGTACATATATCTGCATAGGTTTATGTGATGTCCAGTCTAGCCTCGTCACTACTTCACCGGGGTTAGGCTAGACACTAAACAACACACGTGGTTGGTTATGTTGATGCTACACTCTATGCATTTTTGCACAGGTCCGGGTTTCGAGCAGCAGCAGCAGCTTTAGGACGGGAGAAGACTTTCAGTCCAAAGAGACCCGAGGTAGCCTTGCAGACGTCCATGGGCCCGGCGTCTCCCTTCTATCCTAACATTAGACTGTCATCTCATTATATTCGAGATAAACAGATTTATATTTCTTTCAAACTTTGTATTTAGTATCTCTTAGATATTCGTGAGTATGTGACTCTAGTTCTTGGGTAGAGATTATGTTGGAATTCAGTATTTTGTTTAGCTATTTAAATTTAAGACTTCCACTTATTAATGTTGACTTTTCATTTTTTAAGTATTATTGTCGAAGGATTGTTAAAAGGATTTGTTTATTAACGGAAAAGTAACTAAATCTAGCTTGCCCAGCTTCTACGAGTAGGTGCCATCACAACTCCCGAGGGTGCAAAATCTGGGTCGTGACAAGTTGGTATCAGAGCACTATGTTACATAGGTCTCACAACTCACAGACAAGCTTAGTAGAGTCTGAGGGATCAGCACAGAGACGTCTGTACTTATCCCCCAAAGGCTGCCAAGTTAGGAAAAATCTCTCTTTTGTTCTTTCTTGTCATGCGGTTTGGTTTCCCAATGCTAATTGAACTTCTACTTTGTTTTCTCACAGATGGCGAGAAAACACGCTTCCTCATCTTCCGATCAGCAGTTCGAGCCCAAGGCAGCTCCCGCTAGGGAGCAGAGGACGAGGTCGTGCTAGGGGCTGAGGTAGGGGGAGAGCTCAGCCCCGAGCAGCAACACCAGCGGCGGAGCCTCATATTGACTTTGACGAGGAGGTTTCGGACCCAGCCACAACAATTCTGATGGGCCCAGCTCAGGTCCCAGAGGGATTTATTGCTACCCCAGTTCTTCAGGACGCTCTAGTCCGATTGGTAGGCCTCATGGAGAGTGGCACCCGAGCAGAATTGCTTCCTATAGCACCAGTAATCTCTCATGCTGGGGGTGGAGCTCAGACTCTTGCTACACGTACTCCAAAGCAAGTAGCTCTCCAGGGTCAGATTCCAGTAGTTCAGCCAGCTATGGCAGTTCAGTCGGGGTTAATAGCTCAGACCGGGGTTGGAGCGGCTATGTCCGCAGATGCTTTGAGGAGGCTGGATAGGTCCACCAAGCTCTTCACTACTACTTTCAGTGGTGTTTCTCCTGAGGACCCCCAGGATTTCTTATGTTTCTGCCATGAGTTTCTTCAGAACATGGGCATTGTGGAGTCCAATGGAGTTGATTTTGCTGGATTCCGTCTATCTGGATCCGCCAAAACTTGGTGGAGGGATTCCTGTTTAGCCATACCAGCAGGGTCGCCATCTTTGACTTGGGATCAGTTTTCAGAGTTGTTTCTGGAGAAGTTTCACCCCGTTACTCAAAGGGATGCTTATCGGAGGCAGTTTGAGCGCTTCCAGCAGGGCTATATGATGGTCACTAAGTATGAGACCAGGTTTATCGATCTAGCTCGCCATGCTCTTGTCGTACTCCCTACTGAGAGGGAGAGGTTGAGGAGATTTATTGATGGTTTGATTAAGCTGATTCGTCTCCAGATGGCTAGGGAGGCGGGGAGTGGTATCACTTTTCAGGAGGCGACCAATGTGTCCCAGAGGATTGAGATAATATTGCCACAGGGGGGTTGGTTACAGAGCATATAACAGACCAGTTACTCAGGTCGATTTAGTGGTGCCTTATCTGGAGGTAGGGATTCTTATGATATGGGTCAGCCTTCTAGGCCTTTTCCAATCAGCCCTCTAGGTTTCTCAGGGTGCCGTAGGTGATCGCGGTGTTCATGGACAGTATTCGGATTAGTAGTCCTACAGTGCACCATCAGCACCTATCAGTGCAAAGCTGCTTCAGAGTTCCCAGGGCTGTCCTCTGAGGGCCTGTTTTACTTGTGGCGACACGAGGCACATTGCCAAGTGTTGTCCTCGAGCTTCGAGCAGTTCTTTGCAGCAGAGTCCCCGTCCTATAATTTAGACACCAGATGCTCCCTAGCCATCTAGAGGGGGAGGTAGAGGCCATAGAGTTGGAGGTAGAGGCCATAGAGGTGGAGCTCAGACCGCTAGGGGCGGACATCAGCTAGCAATAGATCGAAGTAGGGATACAGCTCAGGGTAATGGGGCCCAGCCCCGTTGTTATGCTCTTCAGGCCAGGCCTGAGGCTGAAGCTTCAGATGCAGTCATCACATGTACTGTGACCACGTGATTTTTGCCGTATATTAATTATTCCCAGAAATTCAAACAAAATGATTTCTTTAATTATTTGCAATTTTGTGAATTTTTATGACATTTTATGTTAAGAGTTTGCATTTTGTTTGTGCATGTTAATTAGTGAAAAATACAAAATACTTGGCATTTGCATTTAGGGTCTAAATCACAATTTAGGATTAATTAATAATTAATATGTCACAACCCTAGTTCAGCAACTATGAACATGTCATGACGGCACCTTGTCCCTATGACCAGGCAAGCCTATTATTGCAGAAAACAAAATAATTGCGGAAAAACAATAGAGACATTCAAATTAAATATCTAGAGAAAACTGTACTGAATGTTGCTTGGCATGTACAACTCGATAATACAAATCCGAAACAATTTCCATAACCTGGAAACTCACGGGCAACACAGGCTGCAGAAATATATAGTATAGCTCCAAAACTCCATAATGTCTAACAATCGAAAGAGAGAAATCTAAGTACTAAAGATAGAGTAAGAGGGAGACGCGTTGGTCTGCGGACGCTGCAAATCTACCTCGAAGTCTCCGAAATCCTCCTGCCTCACTGATAGTGCGCCTGAGTAGAGGTACCCGGATGATCTGCACATGAAAAACATGCGTAGGAAGGGCATGAGTACACTACAACAGTACTCAGTAAGTGACAAGCCTAGCCTTGGTTGGGTAGTGTCGAGGAAGGTTAGGGCCCTACTGAGATAAAACAAAATAAATAATAAGATAACAGAAGTAGTATAAATAAAGTCTACAGTGAGAATCTAACCCAGATAAATAGGGAAGAACAGTAATAGAAAGAAAACGTAATAATACAAGGAATATTGTTCTCAACATGGAATAACAGCCGGGGATCTCTTGGTATCCCGAGGATCTCTTGGTATCCCAAGGATCTCTTGGTATCCTCATCATGCACACTGGGATCTCTTGGTATCCTGAGGATCTCTTGGTATCCTCAATAAGTAAGCCGTGGATCTCTTGGTATCCCAATATATAGAAATACATGTGCCGGGGATTTATTGGTATCCTGCACCCTCAATCCAAAATATATCAAATATAGGGGGATCTCCCGGGAAGTCGTCACGTAGTCCCAAATTAAACACACAACAACAACAACTCAAAGTCTCAGAATAAATGCTAAAATCAGTTCAAGTAGTAGAAATCTCTAACCTACATGCTTCACAGAATACAAATAGTACAGATAAACAATTAAGCAAGCAAGTTAGCTAAACATGCTTCTCTAAGCTAGCACAGGCTTAAACTTACAGTATGAAATGAACAAGTAAACAAGAAATCTCAATTCAAATACTTCAAGTAGAAACGAGTTTACAACAATTAGCTCAAGTACGCGCTCGTCACTTCACGTACGAGGCGTTCAAATATTCAAAGATCATGTCCTAAGGGGAAAGGTCCCCCACACAAGGTTAGACAAGTCACTTACCTCGAACCGGCTCAATATCAATAGAAACCACGCCTTTTCCAAGACTATCCGACTCCAAATGGACCAAATCTATTCAATTCAATTATATATCATAAATAATATTGCAAACAACTGATTCTGCTATAAATATTAAAGCTAGGGCGCGAAAGTAGGTTAAATGACCAAAATGCCCCCAAGCCAACGTCTCGAAATCGAATAATTTTCACATTTTCAGAACCCTTGTACTCTCACGAGTCAAACCATATAAAAATCTCCCAAATCGGAGGTCATTTGCTCACTCAAAACCCAATAGTTTGGTCTAAGAAATGTTAACCAAATTCTTCAAGTTTTAACCACCAATTCGAATTTTTAATGATAAATTTGAAGACAATATGATGAAATATAACTAGAAGGGATTAAATAAATGTTACCCACTAATTTCCTCTTCAAAACCCTCTGAAAATCGCCTTTACCCGAGCTCAAATTGAGTTTTCTAACTTATGAAATCAAAACCCGAATTTCTATGTCTGCACAGTCATTTCCGCTTCGGCGGACAAGGGACCGCTTCTGTAGTCCCGCTTGTGCGGTAATTCAACCACTTCTGCGGTTTTCACTTAAGGGACCAAATTCTGCTTCTGCGGATATACAACCGCTCCTGCGGTACCGCTTATGCGGAAAATTGACCGCTTCTGCGGTTCCCAAAGTTGCTTCTGCGATGACCAAGGCCGCTTCTGCAGCTACGCTTCTGCGGAAATCCTATCGCTTCAGCAATTTACTGGAAGGTGACACCGAGCCGCTTATGCGACGTGCAAGGCCGCTTCCACGGTTCCCAAACCGCAGAAGCAAAAATACCAGAATGAAAAATACCAGCAGGTGCAACACCTAGAAATTTTCTCCGTTAACCACCCAAAATCATCCCAAGGCCCCCTGGACCTCAAGTAAAAGCACCAATACCACCTAATACCTTATTCAAACTTGTACCAATCCTTAAACCACATAAAACAACGTCGGAAACATGAATTAAGAAAAGATTCAAGCCTAAGAACTTCAAATTCCACCCAAACACACTTTCGATCAAAAACCCAGCCAAACCTTGCTCGAATGACCTGAAATTTTGCACACACATCCCAAATGTCATGACAGAGCTATAGCAACTTCCGGAATTCAAATCCGACCCTCGGATAAAAAATTTACTATAGGACCAGAAACTTAAAAAATTCGAACTTCGGCATTTCAAGCCTAAATGAGCTACGAACCTCAAAAATACATTCCGAACACGCTCCCAACCCCGAAATCACCTAACGGAGCTAACGGAACCATCGAATTTCCATTCCGAGGTCGTCTTCACACTGTTCTGAATACGGACCATTTTTCGACTCTTAAGCTCTCATTTAGGGACTAAGTGTCCCAAAACACTACATATACCAACACCAAACGTCCCGGCAAATCAAAATAGCATAAATGAACTTAGGGGAAGCAGTGAATGGGGGAACGTGGCATAAATTCCAAAAACGACCGGCCGGGTCATCACATCCTCCTACACTTAAACATTTGTTCATCCTCGAACGACCATTGAGAACATACCTGAAGTACTAAAAAGATGAGGCACTGGCTGCGTATATCCTGCTCGGTCTCCCAAGTCGCCTCATCGGCCGGCTGACCCCACCACTACACCTTTACTGAAGCTATGTTCTTTGACCTCAACTTTCTGACCTTCCTGCCCAAAATAGCCACTGGCTTTTCAAAATATGATAGATCCTTGTCCAACTGGACTGAACTGAAATCCAACACGTGTGACGGATCACCGTGATATATCCGAAGCATCGAAACATGAAATACCGGATGAACTCCGGCTAGGTTGGGAGGTAAGGCAAGCTCATAAGCAACCTCCCCAACTCGCCTCAAGATATCAAAAAAGCCAATAAACCTAGGACTCAGCTTCCTTTTCTTTCCAAACCTCATGACGCCCTTCATAGGCGAGACTCGAAGCAGAACCCGCTCACCAACCATATATGCGACATCACAAACCTTCTTGTCTGCGTAATTCTTCTGTCTGGACTGGGCTGCATGAAGTCTATCCTGAATCACCTTAACCTTCTCCATTGCATCCTGGACCATCTCTGTGCCCAATAGCCTGGCCTTCCCTGCTTAAACCAACCCACCGGAGATCTACATATCCTACCATATAAAGCCTCATACGGCGCCATCTGAATGCTGGATTGATAACTGCTGTTATATGCAAACTCCGCCAGTGGAAAGAAATGATCCCAAGACCCTCCAAACTCTATCATGCATGCACGGAGTATATCCTCTAGAATCTGAATAGTGCGCTCGGACTGTTGATCCGTCTGGGGGTGAAATATCGTGCTCAACTCCACCCGAGTGCCTAACTCCTGCTGCACAGCTCTCCAGAACTGCGATGTAAATTGAGTACCTCTGTCTGAGATGATAGAAACTAGAATACCATGCAAGCGGACGATCTCCCTAATATAAATCTCCGCCAACCGCTCCGATGAATAAGTGGTACACACAGGAATGAAATGAGCAGACTTGGTCAGCCGATCCACAATGACCCAAATAGAATCAAACTTCCTCACGGTCCGTGGGAGTCCAGATATGAATTCCATGGTAATACGCCACCACTTCCACTCCGGGATCTCTATCTGTTGGAGCAACCCACCTGGACGCTGGTGCTCATACTTCACCTGTTGGCAATTGAGGCATCTAGACACGTAGTCAACTATATCCTTCTTCATCCGCCTTCACCAATAGTGCTGCCTCAAGTCCTGATACATTTTCGCGGCACCCGAATGGATGGAATACCGCGAACTATGGGCCTCTGCTAGAATCAACTCTCGAAGACCATCAACATTGGGCACACAAATCCAGCCCTGCATCCTCAATACCCCATCATCCCCGTTTGTCACATCTATGGCATCACCATGCTGAACTCTGTCTTGAAGAACAAGCAAATGAGGGTCATCATACTGTCTCTTCCTGATACGATCAATTAGGGAAGACCGAGAAACCACACAGGCTAGAACTCGACTGGGCTCCGAAAGGTCCAATCTCACGAACTGGCTGGCTAAGGCCTGAACATCCATCGCCATAGGTCTCTCTGAGGCTGGTAAATATGACAAACTCCCCAAACTCTCCACCCGGCGACTCAAGGCATCGGCAACCATATTCGCCTTGCCCGGGTGATAAAGAATAGTAATATCATAATCCTTTAACAACTCTAACCATCTCCTTTAACGCATATTCAGGTCCTTCTGCTTAAGCAAGTGCAACAAACTCTGATGGTCAGTATAGATCTCACAAGGCACCCCGTACAAATAATAACGCCGGATCTTCCAAGCATGAACAATAGCAGCTAACTCAAGGTCATGGACAGGGTAATTCTTCTCATGTATCTTTAACTGTCTGGACGCGTAGGCAATCACCCTACCGTCCTGCATCAACACCGCTCCAAGTCTAACCCGCGAGGCATCACAATAAACTATATAAGACCCCGAATCGGTAGGTAACATCAATATTGGGGCTGAAGTCAAAGCCGTCTTGAGATTCTGAAAGCTCTCCTCACACTCCTCTGTCCACTGAAATGGGGCACCCTTCTGGGTCAATCTAGTCATAGGGGCAGCAATTGATGAAAATCCCTCCACAAAATGGCAGTAGTAACCCGCCAAGCCAAGGAAACTGCGAATCTCTGTAGCTGAGGACGGTCTGGGCCAACTCTACATGGCCTCTACCTTCCTCGGATCTACCCGAATGCCTCACTCGATAACATTTTGAGAACTTTGCATATAATTTCTTCTCTCTCAAGGTCTGAAGTACTGTCCTCAGGTGCTACTCATGATCTTCCCAACTCCGGGAATATACCAGAATATCATCAATAAAACCAATAACGTAGGACTCAAGATATGGTCTGAATACATTGTGCATCAAATGCATGATAGCTCTAGGGGCATTGGTCAGCCCAAATGACATAACAAGGAACTAGTAATGACCATACCGAGTCCTGAAGGCAGTCTTCGAGATATATGGCTCCCGAATCTTCAACTGATGGTAGCCTTAGCGCAAGTCAATCTTTGAAAACACCTGTGCACCCTGAAGCTGGTCGAACAGATCATCAATACGAGGTAAAGGATAACGGTTCTTCACTGTAACTTTGTTCAACTAGCGATAATCAATGCACATACGCAAAGAACCATTATTTTTCTTCACAAACAAGACAGGAGCACCCCACGGTGAAACACTGGGTCGAATAAAACCCTTACCCCGTAATTCCTGCAATTGATCCTTCAACTCCTTCAACTCAAGAGGAGCTATGCGATACGGAGGAATGGAAATGGGCTGAGTGTCCGACAACAGATCAATGCCAAAATCAATATCTCTATCGGGCGGCATGCCCGGAAGGCTAGCTCGAAACACATCGGGGAAATACCATACCAATGGGACTGAATCAACAGAAGGGGTATCAACACTGACATCTCTCCCATAAGCCAAATACACGGCACACCCCTTCTCAACCATACGCTGAGCTTTAAGGAAAGAGATAACTCTACTGGGGGGTGTGATCTATACTACCAGTCCACTCAATACATGGAACACCTGGCATAGCCAGCATCACGGTCTTGGCATGACAATCAAGAATAGCATGATGGGGCGACAACCAGTCC
Organism: Nicotiana glauca; assembly: GCA_026770625.1. Lineage (NCBI taxonomy): Eukaryota > Viridiplantae > Streptophyta > Magnoliopsida > Solanales > Solanaceae > Nicotiana > Nicotiana glauca. Next base: position 16,815 of record MU776991.1, on the reverse strand, counting down.
ATGCCCAGAATAATATCAAAGTCAGCCATACCGAGTAATAATTGATCCGCTTTGGTCTCAAAACCACGAATAGTAACCAAACATGACCGATAAACGCGTTCCACAATAAAAGAATCTCCCACAGGAATAGAAACATAAACGGGGACACTCAAAGAATCTCGAGGCACACCCAATGCGAAGCAAAATAAGAAGACACATAAGAATAGGTAGAGCCTGGATCGAATAGAACCGATGCTTCTCTGTGACAAACCAGTATAATACACGTGATAATGGAATCAGAGGCAACCGCCTCAGTGCGAGCAGGAATACAATAAAATCTGGCCTGACCCCTCTCTCGAGGGAGGCCTCTATCTCCCCGGCCTCCGCCCTTGGCTGGCTGGGCAGGTGGGGTAGCAGCGGGAGATGGGACCATAGCCTAAGAACTCTGAGGAGCACGCTGTGGCTTAGCAGTGTGTGGAGGTGTACTGCTCCCAAGTGTAGGGCAATCCCTCACCACATGAGGAGTGTCACCACGCTCGTAGCAAGCCCTGGGAGCATGCGGTGGCTGTGACTGGCTGGGGCCAGGCCTGCTGGACTGACCTTTGGAAGTACCTCGCGGAGGAGGCACGCTAGAAACTGGAGGCACATAATAAGGCTCCTGAGGTGCAGGCGGAGCTGGAGTACTGCCGGCTACTAGCAAAGTTGAATGTATAGGTCGACCAGAATTACCTCTACCATAACGACCTACTGATAGGGTACGGGCACCAGAGTAGTGACCCGACTCTCGAGACCTCTTAGCCTCCCTCTCCCCTCGCTCCCTGGCGAGCATACCCTCAATCATCCTAGCAATGCTCACTAGCTGCTGGTAAGGAATATCCATCTCTAACTCTCGATCCATGCTGGACCGGATGGGCGGAATAAGACCCTCGATAAACCTCTAAACTCTCTCCCGAACTGTCGCAACCAAAGCCGGTGCATGTCTGGCGAACCTAGTATAACGGATGGCATACTCTGAAACTGTCATAGCACTCTGGTGCAAGTGATCAAACTCCGCGCGCCATGAATCTCTAAGGCTCTAGGGAACAAACTCTCTCATAAACATGTCTGAGAACTGGGTCCAAGTCAGTGAGGCAGACTCGACTGTACTGTCCAACTCATAAGTACGCCACCAATCATAGGCGGCTCCCCGAAGCTGAAAGGCGGTGAAAGAGACCCCACTACATTCCACTATGCCCATGGTGCGAAGGATACGATGACACTCTTCCAAAAATCCCTTGGCATCATCTGATGCCAGGCCACTGAATACTTGGGGGTCATATTTCTTAACCTCTCTAGTCTACGCTGCTCATCCTCGGAAACAGCTGACCTATCCCCGGCCTGTGCTGGTGCTACAGGCGGTACAGGAATAACCTCTGCGACCTGCTCCATCTGCACACTCTGCTCAGGAGTGCAGGCACCGGGAGTCTAGGCCTCTCCCCCGGCCTGGGATGTGGCTAGAGCAAGGGGAAGCAAACCCGCCTGAGCCAAGGTAATGTACATGCTCATGAACTGAGCCAGAGTCTCCTGGAGTGCTGGAGTAGTAGTAGCGGTGGTAGGAGTGCCATGTGCCTGGGCTCCGGCCAAGTCTGCTGGTGGTACCTCGGCGACAGCTCGCGCAGGTGCTCTGGCTGCACCGCGTGCGCGTCCTCGACCTCTACCCCGGCCCCAACCTGTGACTACGGTAGCTAGGGGCGCGGGTGCCTGGTCATCTCTTGTAGCACGTGTCCTCACCATCTGTGAGAGAATAGAAGACAGAAGTTTAGAATTGATGTCAAAAATATCGCACGACAAGGAATTCAAATAAAATGAAGATGTTTTTCCTAAACAATTCCATAGCCTCTCGTAGATAAATACAGATGTCTCCATACCGATCAGCGAGACTTTAATAAACTGGCCTGTGTTCCGTGACCCCTATGAACCTAGAGCTCTGATACCAACTTGTCACAACCCTAGTTCACCAACCATGAACATGTCATGATGGCACCTGGTCACTATGACCAGGTAAGCCTTTTATTGCGTAAAACATAATAATTATAGAAAAACAATAGAGAAATTCAAATTAAATATCGAGAGGAAAATGTACTAAATGCTGCTTGGCACGTACAACTCGATAACAAAAATTTGAAACAATTCCCAAAACCCCGAAACTTACAGGCAACACAGGCTACAGAAGTATATAAATATGGCTCCAAAACTCCAGAATGTCTAACAATCGAAAGAGAGAAATCTAAGTACTAAAGATAGAGTAAGAGGGAGACTCGTCAGTCTGCGGACGCAGCAGATCTACCTCGAAGTCTTCGAAATCCTCCTGCCTCACTGATAGTGCACCTGAGTAGAGGTACCCGGATGATCTGCACATGAAAAAGATGCGCAGGAAGGGCATGAGTACACCACAGAGGTACTCAGTAAGTGTCAAGCCTAACCTTGGTTGGGTAGTGATGAGAAGGTCAAGGCCCTACTGAGATAAAGCAAAATAAATAATAAGATAACAGAAGCAATTTAAATAAAGTCAACAGCGAGAATCTAAACTAGATAAATAAGGAAGAACAATAATAGAAAGCAAATGTAACAATACAAGGAATATTGTTCTCAACAAGGAATAATAGACGGGGATCTCTTGGTATCCCGAGGATCTTTTGGTATCCCAAGGATCTCTTGGTATCCTCATCATATATACTAGGGATCTCTTGGTATCCCGAGGATCTCTTGGTATCCTCAATAAGTAAGCCGTGGATCTCTTAGTATCCCAATATATAGAAATACATGTGCCAGGGATATCTTGGTATCTCGCTCCCTCAATCAAAAATATATAAAGTACAGGGGGATCTCCCAGGAAGTCGCCCCGTAGTCCCAAATTAAACACACAACAACAACTCAAAGTCTCAGAATAAATGCTAAAATCAGTTCCAGTAGTAGAAATCTCTAACCTATATGCTTCACAGAATACAAATAGTATAGATAAACAATTAAGCAAGAGAGTGAGCTAAACATGCTTCTCTAAGCTAGCACAAGTTTAAACTTACAGTCTGAAATGAACAAGTAAACAAGAAATCTAAATTTAAACACTTCAGGTAGAAATGGGTTTACAGTAATTAGCTCAAGTACGCGCTCGTCACCTCACGTACGAGGCATTCAAATATTCAAAGATCATGTCCTAAGGGGGATGGTCCCCCTCACAAGGTTAGACAAGCCACTTACCTCGAATCGACTCAATATCAATATAAACCATGCCTTTGCCACGAGTATCCATCTCCAAATGACCCAAATCTGTTCAATTCAATTATATATCGTAAATAATATTGCAATCAAAAGATTCTGCAATGAAAATTAAAGCTAGGACGCGAAAGTAGTTAAAATGACCAAAACACCCCTTAAGCCAATGTCTCGGAATCGAATAATTTTCACATTTTCAGAATACCCTCGTACTCTCACGAGTCTAACCATATAAAAATCTCCCAAATCGGAGGTCATTTGTGCACTCAAAACCCAATAGTTTGGTCTAAGAAGTTTTAACCAAATTCTTCAAGTTTTAACCACAAATTCGAATTTTTAATGATAGATTTGACGACAACATGATGAAATATAACTAGAAGGGATTAAAGAAATGTTACCCACTAATTTCCTCTTCAAAACCCTCTGAAAATCGCCTTTACTCGAGCTCAAATTGAGTTTTCTAACTTATGAAATCAAAACCCTCGAATTTCTATATCTACACACAGTCATTTCCATTTCTGCGGACAAAGGACTGCTTCTGTGGTCCCGCTTATGCAGAAATTCAACCGCTTCTATGGTTTTCCCTTAAGGGATCAACTTCTACTTCTGCGGATATACAACCGCTCCTGCGGTACTGCTTATGCGGAAAATTGACTGCTTCTGCGGTTCCCAAACTCGCTTCTGCGATGACCACGGCCACTTCTACGGAAATCCTATGGCTTCCGCGATTTCCTGGAAGGTGACACCAAGCCGCTTCTACAACGTCCAAGTCCGATTCTATGACTCCGCTTCTGCGGTTCCCAAACCGCAAAGGCGAAAATACCAGAAAGAAAAATACCAGCAGCTGCAACACCTAGAAATTTTCTCCGTTAACCACCCGAAATCATCCCGAGCCCCCCTGGACCTCAACCAAAAACACCAATACCACCTAATACCTTATTCAAACTTGTACCAATCCTTAAACCGCCTAAACAACGGCGGAAACATGAATTAAGCATAGATTCAAGCCTAAGAATTTCAAATTCCAACCAAACAAACTTCCGATCAAAAACCCAACCAAACCTTGCCCGAATGGCCTGAAATTTTGCACACACATCCCAAATGACATGATGGAGCTACAGAAACTTCCGAAATTCAAATCCGACCCTCGGATCAAGAACTCACTTTCGGACCGGAAACATCAAAAATTCGAACTTCCGTATTTCAAGCCTAAATGAGGTACAAACCTCCAAAATACTTTTCGAACATGCTCCCAACCCGAAATCACCTAACGGAGCTAACAGAACCATCGAATTTCCATTCCGATGTCATCTTCACACTGTTTCGAACACGGACCATTTTTGACCCTTAAGCTCTCATTTAGGGACTAAGTATCCCAAAATATTCCGTATCCTAACACCGAACATCCCAGCAAACCAAAATAGCATAAATGAACTTAGGGGAAGCAGTGAATTGGGGAACGTGGCATAAATTCCAAAACGACCGGCCTGGTCATCACATAATATTACAAACAAATAATGAAATAACAAAAAAAATAGTTCTTTTGCACTCATATCTTTAATTGTCTTAGTTGTTTTAAATTAGGAATTAATGCATTTGGAAATTAAGTAGTATAATTTTAGAGTCAATTTGGGTTTTTATTTGTTTTTTTCATTTAACGAATATAAAAAAAAAGAAATTAAAAAATAAAAAAAGAGAGGAAATTAAAAGAAAATTGAGTGGCCTTCATGGATTACCCATTGTTTGGGCCAAATCAGTTTGAAATCGAGCCCAATCCCTCAAACCCATTACAAATTAACCCCATCCCACTTGGTCCACCCCTTTTAATGCAAAATGACACCGTTTCTTCAACAATCGATCTCAGCCCTTGATTTTTTCTCATCTAACGGATGGGAACTAACGAGGTTCTTAGTATATAAGTGTCGGATAGGCCCCCTACCCCCCCGCCCAAGTCGTCTCTCTCACCCCCATTATCAGAAAGTAATGCTGGTTACCCTCCGCCGCCCGCCGCCCGCCGCCCGCTGGAAATCGTCTCCGCCGGCGGCGATCACCCAAACGATTCCAAAATAACACCACAACATCCCCTCGTCTCCCTCTTTCCAAATCCCCAAACCCCGTCCCTCAAAGCCTAGCCAATCCTCTCGAATCTTATATCGAAATTCTGGTCGAAACCCTAAATTTCCAAATCTCAAATAATTAACACCATGTGGTCTCCTCACTCTCCTCTTTACGAATCCGCTGCCCATAGCCTTCGAATCATCCCTGAAGTTTTCAAATTTTAAATTGAAGTCCGGCTTAGAACCGCAGTTTCATGAGTTGGGATTTTTTTGGTGGCTTGACCATTATAGGGTTTAGCCGTGTGTGTTCTCATGGAAAACACACGATTAAACACTAGTTTTGTCAAGCAATTTCAAGTCGAGTCGCCTCGGGCCGAATTTCTTTTTGGTAATTCTCTTCTGCTTCAATTTTTCTTATTATTTTGTTTCTGTCTTTTCTTAGTATTTGCTTGATAATTTGCTTAATTTTTTATATTTTTATTTAAGTTTTAGTTTCCTTCCTCTAATTCAGTTTGGTTCATATTTTTTTTTTTTATTTTTTTATTCCTGTTTCAGTATTGTTATTTGATTATTAATTTATTCTCTTAGAACTCATGTTAGATTAATAAATACCCATAGTTTTTTAATTCGGACTGTTAGTAATTAGCTTAGGATTAAAAGTAAGTCTAATTTTGGAATTTTGGGTGGTGTTTGTTTGTTGCTAAACATTTCCGAGCTTTATTGATCGACCATGGTCAGTTGACCAAAGGTAAAAGAGGACTGGTGGTTAGTAAATATCGGTTTGGTAATTTCGGATTAAATCGAGGGTAATATAGGTTTTTCTAGATAGGAATCTTTTAATAATTGAATAGAATCCTTAGAACATTCTAGATGGGGTTCAACTTAGAATTCTAGGAAATTTAGTAGTATAAGATGAGTAACAAGTCAGAATTTTAGGGACACTTAAGCAAAAACCAATATTAAAAAGGGATTTGAATGAAATTGAAAAGCTGAAAATTTGAATTTCAGATCCAGAACTAGATCAGGAATTCAAGAGCTCTTTCAGATCTTAAATCTTCTGAAAAAAAAAAGCAAAAAACCTACAAAAAATACAGTTTCATTGGAGCTTTCTTAGATCAAGTTTGAAATTCCAGCTTTAGATCAAATTTTTGATATATAGAGGGCCAAAAATGGTTTGAGAGTTGTTTAGATCTCGTTTGGTTCATGTTCAGGGAACTCTAATTAATTTCGAGTATATTTGGATCCAAACATATCTAGTTTTGTTTGCTTTTTAGTGTTTATACTTCTGCAAACTGTCTCTGAGTTGCTGTGGTATTTTTGGGAGTTGTAATTGATTTGATTGCCTGGCTGTGGGCTGATGCTCGTTATTGTCTTAGCTGACTTGCCATCTCTTCCTTTCTATTCCAATTTCCAGGTACTTGCTTCAACCTTGAATGATGTATGTGATTTCGAGCTAAATGTAGTCAAATTGGAAAAGAAATCGAAGGGAAAGCTATTTTCTACTTTAATATGAATACATTTCAGCTTTGTGTTCATTTTGAATATCAAATCATGTATGCAAACAGGACTGTTTTGGGACTATGGAGTGTGAAACTAATTCGATGTCTTCTTATGATCATATGAGTTTTGTATTTAGTGGTGTTAGCTTGATTTAGTTTAAAATTAAGAGTTTGTGTTACCAGGTGTTAATTCGAAATCAGAGACTTAAAAGTAGGACTTTTGTTTGAAACTAGAAATCAGTATGATCTTATTCGTGACTTAAATATTAGAGGTCGTTTGTAGAAATTGAGTATGTGTAATTCGTTAGGCTTAACTACAGGCAATCCATTCTCATTTAGCATCATTGTCTATTGAATTTCAAATCTCATTGTGTGATCCGTTAGTCTATTGGGCCGAGATTGGCCTGTTAAAATAACCACTACTTCGAGTGTGCACAGTCCTGTTTGGTTGACTATTTGTCATTCAAATGAGATTTCGAAACAATTAGTTGATTGATTCGCTATTTTACTTCTATTGGATAGGTGAATTAGATCATTTAGATTTTAGTTTGTTCTTCATCCCCTGAATTGGATTACTAATGCTACTGAAATTGACTCAATTAGTAGATTGAATTTCAAATTGATTAACAATGATGCCTGGGCTGCCCAGACCACGAATCTGGGCTTAATTTGGCCCAGTTGCACGAAGCTTTGCCCAGAACGGCAAATGACCCATTGCAAGTCATCTAATTCTATTAGGATGAAGGTTGGCGTATGCTTGGGCCTCAAGCCTAGTTTATTTGTTCGTTTTTGTATTGGGCTCATTTGGAGACCCAAAGCTCTGAACGCTCGTTTTAAATACAACTGGAATGTCCCTTAAAATAAATTAGTATAAACCTTGATAGAAAAATCATAGTCCTTTAGGTTGGCCTTAAAATACAAATGATGTGCGCCACGCCAAAATAAAATACATGGGTTGCGTGGCCCTCTTTAAATACTTACATAAAAATATTTTAGACCTCGGGACGTGCTATTTAGCGGATTTCATGGCCTCCCGCAAAGTTAATAATACGCTAGTTGCTTTAGGCCCGACATTAATATTACTTTCTTAAACTCTGGTGCACATTTATGTGACCCAAATCCAAATCCCAACGAAGTTGAAATATGACAAAAACCACGGGTGCATTTATGTGACGTGGTTCGAGACGTATTTGCACGACGTTGCAATTCTCTAAAAAAAATAATAATAAAAGAGGCTCAAAGTTAAAAAGCACATTGGTTAAAACATATTTTAAAATCAGATAAATAAGCCGAATATGACAGTTGAGCGACCGTGCTAGAACCATAGAACCCGGGAATGCCTAACACCTTCTCCCGGGTTAACAAAATTCCTTACTCGAATTTTTAGTTCGCGGACTGTTAAACTGAGTCAATAATTTTCTCAATTCGGGATTCAACCGGTGACTTGGGACACTATAAATCTCCCAAGTGGCAACTCTGAACCTTTAATAAATAAATACCATTTCGATTTTCCTTTAATTAGAAAAACTCCTTTATGCCCTTCCTTGTATAGGTAAAAAGGAGGTGTGACAGCTCTGGCGACTTTGCTGGGGACACAAACCCGGAACTTCGGTTCAACATTTAAGAATTTGAGCTTAGAATAACTGTTATACTAGGCTTTATCTGATTTTCCTACATGTTTCATGCGAAATGTGCTAAATGCTTTACCACTTTGATATTATCTGGAATGTATATAAACTGTGGCGAAACCCTTTTCTTCTCATCTACGGGGATGTGCTTACTGGCTGAGACTGCCTATTCTGTTAGTGTCATACCTTGAAATAAGAAAGAGGCCAGACAAGTTACTAAGCGGGATAGCCTTTTGGTTCCAGGTACGTAGCCCCCTCTTCGACTCGAGTTGTCCCCTCGGGCACACAGTCAATAACATATACCCAGGTTTTGAACCTAGAATAACTTGACTTCATGCCGGATCCCTAGTAGGAACGCTTATTTGCATCACGTGCATATGACTTAGGGGCCTCAACACAGGGGTTGGGTCCTTCTAGGAAAGGTAACCTGAAATGGAAAAGACCATCCTGATGCATCTTACGTGTTGCGTGTACATTTATTTGTCTCGGACTCGCAAGCTGACCGACTTTGAATATCTGGAAAAGTTGAAAAACAAAAATAGAAAAAGAGAAAATAGCAGTGTAGAGAGTTAATTACCTATATTAGAAAAACCAATGTCCAAGTGGTGCCGAAACACTACCGAATTTTTTAGAAAAATGAAAGAAAAAAGAAAAGCGTTTTATCTTTAAAATAGTCTATTTTATTTGCCAATGGAAAAAGAAAAAAAAGAGTTTATTTTCAATATAGTTTGTTTTAGGTGTCACTGAAAAAGAAAATACAAAAAAGAATCTTGTTCTCAAAAACAGTTTGTTTTATTTGCCCGAACAATGCTAGTTTGATTCTCACAGGGTGTGGGTTACGTAGGCAACCCCAATCGGGTCCAACTTACCTTTTGCAAAAGTAGTCAAAAACAACAAAAATTTTTATTTTGTCATGAATAAGTCAGGTGAGGCCATTCTTGTCCAAAACAAGCCGAATGTCCCTAAAAGGGCGCCGGAAGGCTATTTTTGCGAGAACAGCCACCTTGGGTCATTTTCAACGGTTATCGGGCACACCCTTAAAATCTTCTTCCCGAAGTGCTGAAAGGCCATATATGCAAAACCGGCTGGTTGTTTTAAATTCCAAATTTGGAAAAGATAGTGTCATTTTTCTTTTTAGGACAAAATAAGTGATTAAATCACCTTAATAAATATGCAGGATGAGCACGATTCAAAATGAACCTTTCTCAATCATGCATAAAATTCCTTTGGAGTTGCATCTGTGGTGGAACGATCTAGGAGGAGAAGGGCAAGACGAAGTCAAAAAATATTTGGAAGGGCTTACCGGTTTGTTGGAGATTGTACCTCGGAGAGACATCATAAGAGCATTGGTCACATGCTGGGACCCAGTACACAACGTGTTCCATTTTTCAGACATTGAACTTACCCCGACCTTGGAAGAAATAGCTAGCTACATCGGAAATGATGAGGTTCCTTTAAGACACAAGTACTTGGTTGCCCCGAGAACCGTAACTGTGCACAGATTCTTAGACTCATTGAAGATAAGCAGGACGATCCACAACACAAATTTGGTGAATGGCTTGTGTACTCCACACTTCATATATCACTGATATGGCCACATAGGAGTGTTCAACAACACAAAAAATAAGATATGTAGAAAAGGAAACCGCCAAAAATGGGAAGAACATAGATGTTTCGCTTTTATGGTAGTCTTTTGGGGGCTTTTGGTATTTTCGAGGAAAAATGGAAATATTATTATAAAAGTAGCCAGGCTCGTCAGCACTCTACTCACTCAAGCCAAGAGCACTCTTGCGCCGATGATATTAGATGAAATCTTCCACACTCTTACAGCTTGCAAAGCCAGAGGAGACTTCTTTGATGGGTGCAATCTATTGTTGCAAATATGGATAACCGAGAACTTGTGACACCGTCCTCAGTTCCTGAGTTATGTGTCTATAGAGAAAACCTGTATAGAGGAGTTTTATACAAGGAATAAGGGGATCAGCTTGCCTGAAGGGTTTACGGGCTGGACATCATACTTTCGGTCCCTCACTGCCACTCAAATAGAGTGGACGTTTGGATGGTTGCCTGTTGATTATATCATATATATGCCAGCAACCGGGCCGCACTTCCTCTTGATGGGTCTTAAGAGCATTCAGCCTTATGCTCCGTATTGGGTTTTAAGGCAACTCGGGAGATGCAAAATAGTGCCAAAAGACGACGATCTTAGTATCCAAGTGGATGAGATTGGTCCGGATGGCCAGTTTCCTGAAGCAAGGGTCCGCCAGGTCTAGAGTGAATGTCAATACTTAGCAGCGAATGCCTGTGTACGAGATGTATCTAAAGGGGAGGTTTCACCTCAGTATCGTGCCTGTTATATAAGGGAAGTTGCATTTGGGTGTCCGACAAAAAGACCTCATCTCCAGGATTTTGCCAAATCATCGCAAGAACAATGGGCCTCGTTAGCTAAAGAAAGGGAATACAGAGCTAAAATAGGAGAGTTGTAAAAGCAAGTCCGAGACCTTCAGTTTGAAAGCAGTGTGCAAGTCGCAGCCGATAAGGGTGAGAAAAAGAAATTGGCCAAAGAGAATGAAGCCTTACGAGCCCAAATCCAAAAGATGAAGATAGCGGCCGAAAATCCTGTTAGGAGTGCCAAGGATGCAAAACTTATAGAAAACCTAAGGCAAAAAGTGAATGATTACAATTTTGACCTCAATAAAGCAGAAAAGGAATTAGCCGGAGTTTGAAAACAATTGGCCATAAACGTGGAAGAACGTTCCCGCATGGTTAAGCAGTTGAAAGAAGTATACGATAATGAGTTCACGAGATTAAAGAAAAGGGTCACTGCCACATAGAAAAAGATGATCAAACAGGCGAAAGAATTTAAGGTTGAAAGAGAGCACTGCTACACGGCGTTGGCATAATCAGAAATGGACTTGCAACAAATCTAGGAGCAAAACCAGGTAGCCGAGCAAACTTTGGAGGGCACGACCCAACAGATAGAGCGGTTGCTTCAAGAAAAGGGCAGAATCAGAGAGAGAATCTTAACCGTTGCTCACTACATTAGTAGGAAATGCCAAGTGTGCGAGAATATGAGTCGCACCACCTTCTTTGAATCGGTGATGATATTTGAGTGACCTAGACAGACTTCAAAGGGAACTTGCATATAGGCCCGCGGTGAGACCGAACGATGTCCCGCGGGCACCAGGAGCTTTTCTACTAGAGTTTGTTAGTTGTCTGAGTCTGTATTTTCTTTTCATTAAGAGATAGTCTATATTTTCATTTGAAATAGAATAGGGATGGTGGAGTCTGTAGTTCTTGTCTTCAATAGAGTCTGTTAGTTGTTTTAATCTGTCCGTTTTGAGTCTTTGTAATAGAAGTTTATGCTATCAACAAAATTGAAAATCCCAAAAACATTTTGCTTCTATTTTACATTTATTTTCATGAATTATGCTTGGTCTAATTCATGCGGGGTCATGATACGTAGGTAATCTCTATAGGATTCGACCGTATATAAATGAAAAGAAAAGAGAGGAAAAACAAGAAAGAGAATGAAAAGAAAGTGGTGAAAAACAAAAGAGGGAAAAAGAAAAACAAAAAGAGAATAAGAAGCCAAACGAAAGAAACAATGGCAAGATATGAAGGAATGGGGGAATAAGAACAAAGAGGAAACAAAGGCAAGAGTGAAAAAAAGGGAAAGAGAAAGAAGGAAAAGAAAAATGAAAAGAAGTTGCAATTGGGATTAAGGAAAATCAGGATAACGCAAGCAGTCAAGCAAATGCATAATAGAATCTGTTAACTATTTAGGTCCATTCATTCCCCAAACGTGTGGTTATCAAATTTGTTAAGAACCTAACCACTAGCCATGTTGTTGTTGATATATTGATCCCAGGCAGGTGGTTAGTTGATTCATTATGGCAACCCATTCCTACAACACCCAATTAAAAGACAAATTGAACATGACATGCCAGGAATCAGATACCAGCATTGTGGACCCATCAAAAGAGGTAGAGGTGGTGGATGTTAATGAAATGAGGGAAGAGATGTATAAGTTGAGGCAGCAAATGGCCGAAATGCATCATGCTTAGGCTAAGGGGCAGCAGGTGCCAGTTTATCCCGCCAATCCAGCCTATATCCGACCTCTGGCTCAGTCTCAGGAGCCTCCTACTGTGAATTCATCTCCAACCTTCCCTTTCTACCAACAGATCTATGTCTCGGAGCCGTGTCTAGTAGAGCCCTTCTTATCGGTGTGTTGTCGACCACATCTATAAGTAGGGGGCTGCATGGACATTTAGGAATTTACCCCCTTCTTTGTTATTATATATCGTGCGGTGAAATGAAAAGCGAAAGTATTTATGCCTAACTCGTGCTCTGTTCCGAAATTTTCAGAAATAGCACCTAAGAGGAGAGCTAGACTCGGCCTTGGGGCCAACGCCACCGTAAGTGTGGCCGTGAATCATGTACCTGATGCCGTGGGTGAGAGTGACTCACCGGTCTTGAATCTGCCCGGCCCATTTATTCCAGATCCAAGAATTCCTGTTCGAGCTGTGGCAGAGGGTGCCACCATCCCTCCTGCCAATATTACTGATTCTGATACAGTTCCAGCTTCCGATCCCGGTGTTTCTGATGGGGACCTTAGAGGAGCCATCCGTATGTTGATCCAGTTAGTGGCTGCCCAGGCCCAAAGATCTCATGATGCCCCTGCGTCCTCCAGCGGACAGGGAGATTCCTCCAGTTCCAGAGTCCACCAGTTTCTGCGATTGGTCCCTCCAGAATTCTCAGGCACAGGCCCAGAGGCCGATCCGCAGGATTTCCTTGATGAGATGTATAAGACCCTTCGAGTGATGAAGGCTACAGAGATAGAAGGGGTAGAGTTGGCTTCATACAGGTTGAGGGGAGAAGCGCGTTCATGGTTTGAGATGTGGGAGGATTCCCATGAGGAGGGAAGACCTCCGGCTAGATGGGATGAGTTTGTAGATGCCTTCATGGACCACTTCTTGCCTGCCGAGACAATGGCAGCCCGTGCCACTGAGTTCGAGGTTCTCAAACAGGGCAGTATGA
>MU776990.1:481631-544606 GCA_026770625.1 Nicotiana glauca | reverse complement strand
AGGATGCCATGAGCAATTGTTAGAATAGCTATATACAATCAACAGTGTTAACCTTAGAATTCATACTAACATGAAAGCATAGATGCATGTTATGATTAATGCATCTCAAGTAGCAACCAATGCTTATGTAGATTTATATGGGAACATATTTTTGAATTTTCTACAGAGATCATAGAAGAGGCAGTTAACATAGTCTCACAATAATTGAACTAAGCAATTATCATTACTAGTCAAAATTTACAAGGTTTTCAGCTTACAATCAGAACTACATTTAAAATATCAGCAGAATTACTTTATTACATATGTCAAATATTGTGAGAAACTTCAGCAAGGGTCAAGTTTACCTGGAAATGAAAATTGGAAATGAAGGAAAGTGAGTACAGCAGCAAACCGCAATCAACACTGATTCTTATCCTCGACTTGAAAATTCTTTCAGCAAAAATGAATGGAACAGTACTTTGCAGATTATACTTTTCTGTTTCTTTGAAGTGCTTAATTTTGAATTTTTATATAACGAAAATGCCTTCAGAACTGTTTTCCGAACCCCTTTTTTTTTACTCTCTTTTCTTTTAAATCTTCTATTCCAATTCTCTCTCCCTTTTTCTTCAGGCATTTTGCATGCCATTTTATAGGCAACCCCTGAGGGCTCCTTCAGAATTTAAAATTGTTTCTTAGTCCTTTCTTAAATGTCAATCAGGTCCCTTACTTATAAATTCTAATTCACATAAGTTCCCTGTTTTTTACTGACTATCACAATGAGTTAATTCTAGAAAGATCACTTACTATTCTAATTCCTCTAATACCCCTGTGGTGCTTTTACAATTACCACTGTTTGGTAACAATACCATTTCCCATCCCCAACTTACCCTTATAATGTACTGAATATTTCAAACCAATAACACTGATAATTTTTCCCCCTAAACTGAATTTAAACCAATTCTATATTTTCAGCTATAACCAAACGACTAAGAGTCTAGACGAACAATTAATCATTTTGCTAAACATTATTCAAACACTGACTTTAAATTAAAGAAATTTACTAATTCTAAAGAAAGGAGATGAAGCAGAGAACAGAAAATAATAAAGAATAATTAATTTGTATAAATTTTAAATCCAGAAATTCTTACCGCTTTGCATGGCCTTGAATCTCTGACTTTGAAACAATCCTTGAGATTCTTGATCCGAAACATACCTAACCATGTGTTTTTCAGATGAACCCACATGGTTAAGTATGCTTGGATCAAGAATCATAAAGATTAAAAAAAAATTTCTTGAAGCAGAAAGTTTGAAATCATATTTGAGTGGTTCTGGTCATATTCGAGCCAAGAAACCACTAGATATGGGTAGAGGAGGTTTAGGCGATGCTATGGTGTAAATTTGGGTCAATTTGGCATACTTTGTGTTCGCCGGAGTAGGGTTCCGGCGACACAAAAAGTTATATTCGAAGGTTTTGGGACAGATTCGAAAGAAAATAGTTATGGGAATGGATAGAGGATGACGGGAGCTATCTACGGTGTTAATTTGAAGATCATTGGCATTGGTAGCGGTTCCCGCCGGCGAGACAGTCCGGCGAGGCTTATACGAGGAAGACGAAGCATTCTGTCTCTAAACCTATAGAGACAAGGCTATATACATGTATTATATCTCTTCTGTTATCGACCGTTAGATCATGTGGATTATACGGTCGAGATTTAATAATCCACAACGTCGTCGTTTCGTTTAAGTAAAGCTTAGTCTCGTCCGTTTGATCAATCGAGACGGACGATTGTGATCATTTCGTCCAAATGACGTCGTTTGATTTATTTAAACACCGTTCCATCTGATCCGTTGATTAGCTGAATCAACGGTCCAGATCCTAAAAACCTAAACGGCGTCGTCTTATTTTGAGCCGGCCGGACTGGGTCAAAATTTTTGGGCCTGGTCCGTTATTGTATTACTATATCTTTTTTTTTTAAATTTGGCCCAATTTTTATATAGTATTAGTATTTTAGTATTTTACTTTGTTTTGTATTTTCGATTTTGTGTTTATTTTATAATTTTCAGATGTATTTTATTATTTATTTTTATTACATTATTATTTTATTATATTTTATTTATTATCATTTTTTAATTTTCCTAGTATTTGTTCTACCATTTTTGACATTTTCCTAATTAATTCCCTTTTTTATCTCTTGTTCATCCAATTTACCAACACTGGTATCTCACACGAGTCACAAATTATTGTAACAAAAATTATTTATTTTGATTTTGGAATTCTTTTACTTGGGGTAAAAATCACGTGCTCACACTTACTGTTGAGCTTTTGTTTGAACTTCAAACATATCTACCTTTCCGTACATTTATTTGTATACCTATTGAGGTTTGGTTCGTCACTACCTGTCAGTCCACAGGTTGTACTTGTTACTTACTGAGTTAGTGTACTCACGTCACCCCCTGCACCTTGTGTGCTGATCCAGGTATCTCGAAACATGGTAGCGGCTGCTGGTCATAAAATTGTGGACTTCTCCTTGGAGATCGTGAGGTAATTGCTAGGTGATCGCAGTTCCTCCTTCTCCTTCCTTATCTTCCTTTAGTATATTTTGTTGGATATTCTCAGACTGTGTTGGTCATGTTATTTTGAACAGTTGTAGTAGTTTGGATCAAGACTTAGTGACACTCGAGGTTAGGCTTGTATTTCTTTCCGCTGGATTTTGAATTCTATTTTTATCTTATTTGATTTCTGTTAAAAATATGTTTTCTTAAGTCTTACATTAAAAAAATGGAGTTTGTGGAAATAAGTGGCTGACCTAGTTTCACGATAGGCGCCATCATGAACGGGTCAGTTTTTGGGTCATGACAAGTTGGTATCATAGCCTAGGTTACATAGGTGTCACGACCCGGATTTTCCACCATCCGGATCATGACGGCGCCTACTCGTGGTAGCTAGGCAAGCCAACTTATTTACCCTTTCATTACTAGACAATTACTTTAACAGTTTACAACATCAATATAGAACATGAAATTTAACAAGAATAATAGCGGAAGTCTGATTTATAATTACGAATCATAACGCGGAACAATCATTAATAGGCTTTACCTAAGATTTGGTGTCACAGTACTCACGAACTACTAAGAATATACTAAACACAATGGTCTGAAAGAAATATATAAGCTGTCCATCTCAAAAACAATGAGGCAACAGTCTAAAAGAGAACATAAAGAAGAGACACCGGGCCTGTGGACGCCTGCAATGCTACCTCAGTCTCGTAAAAATAAAATCCTGCTCCCGCACTAATACTACTGCTGCTCCTCAAAACCTGGACCTGTGCAAAAATTCACAGAAGTGTAGCATCAACACAACCGACCCCATGTGCTGGTAAGTGTCTAGCCTAACCCCGGCGTAGTAGTGACGAGGCTAGACTGGACACTACATAAACATGTGCAGTTATAAATATATAACAGAAATTAAATACAAGGCAATTAACAACATGGGAGGGGAAAACATGCTATGGGGAGATATAATATTCTTAGTAATACCGAGTAACAAACTAAAACAACTTAGATTCACAATGAACAAGGAATCAATACTCAATACAAACACATGGTATCAATAACTGTTGCGGCGTGCAACTCGCTCCATAAATATCACAGTTGCAGCGTGCAACCCGCTCCACAAATACCACTGTTGCGGCGTGCAACCCGCTCCACTAATACCACTGTTGTGGCATGCAACCCGCTCTATAAATACCACTGTTGCAGCGTGCAACCCGACCCATATCATTATTCATGTATCATTGTTGCGGCGCGTAACCTGACCCTTATATATCATTATTGCGACGTGCAACCCGATCCTAAATATCATTTAACAGTCTGACTTCCCAAACAACAGTCACAATTAAGGGACATAAAAATAAGCAAATATTTGACAAAATCCCGACAAGGGAAAGAATCCAACAAATTCAACCAAATGTCACGGCAAGGGAATAGTCAACAACGCTTTCTCTTTATTACTTTTCTTATCTTATAACCCACTATACTATTTTGAGCCAACGCTCCAAAGAATCAAGTAATCATATCACCATTCACATGTTATTCACAACATATAGAAATCCTCCAATAATCACGGAGTTCACAACCAAGTCATGATAATCACACTTTAAGGACTCACGGTCATGCTAGACACTGATGTATACATACTCGTCACCATGCCTATCATCATACTCGATCACATAGCAACTATCAACAAGACTGAACTCCTACTCCCTCAAGCTAGGGTTAAACCAAACACTTACCTCAAAGACTTGAAATCCACTTAATCCTCAACTATCGCTTTACCTCACAGTTCCACCTCCAATGCGCTCGAATCTAATCACAAATTATTCAATTACTTTCATAAACACTATATGAATCAATTTGAATGCATAGAAAATGATTTTCCCAAGTTTTTCCCAAAAATTCAAAAAATGCCCTCGGGCCCACGTGGTCAAAACCAGAGGTTCGGACGAAAACCCGATTAACCATTCCCCCACGAATTCAAATATGTAATTTGTTTTGAAATCAGACCTCAAATCGAGGTCCAACTCCCCAATTTATTGAAAACCTAGCTTCTACCCAAAAACCCCAATTTCACCCATGAAAATCCTTGATTTCAAGTGGAAAAAATGTTTAATGATGTTAAAGATTGAAAGAATCGAGTAAAAATCAACTTACAAGTGATTTGGAAGGAAGTTTGCTCATGAAAAATCGCCTATGGTGTTTGGGTTTTGAAAGAATGGTGAAAAGTGATGAAATTTCGACTAAGTATAAAATTTGCTGGGCTGCGGATATGGGAATTGCGAACCAAACAGGGCTGGGAATTGCGCCATTTTAGTTCGCATTTGCGAACTTGGGTCTGGAGGGCATGTTTCGCATTTGCGAAAGAGGCATCGCATTTGCGATGGCCTATACTCGCTTTTGCGATCACGGGCTCCGTATTTGCGACAATGCCCATATTTACCAGACTTCACAATTGTAAAAAAATGCTCGTATTTGTGAACCTTGGCCTACCTGGGATAGTTTCGCATTTGCGAACTAGCCTTCGCATTTGCGATAGCTGGCATTCGCATTTGCGAACTCCGCCTTCGCATTTGCGAAAATTGCAGAAGCCTTATCCTAGATTTTACAAAAATGAGAAATGCAATCCGATGCCTATCCAAAACTCACCGAGCCCTCGGGGCTACAAACAAAACATGCACACAACCTCAAAAACATTCTACGGACTTACTCGTGCGATCAAATCGCCAAAATAACATCAACATCGATTAATCAAGCCTCAAAATCATCATTTTCATTTCAAACTTCATAAACTTCCAACTTTAGATATCTAGGTCTGAAACACGTCAAATGACGTTTGATTTCGACCAAACTTTACAGAAAGCGCTTAATACATATTTAAGACTTGTACCGAGCGTCAAAACCAAAATACGAGCCTGATACCAATAGTCTTTTATTCAATTTCCATTTCCATTTTCCTTAATAATTTCAGAAAAACAATATAACAGAAAAAATCTTTCCTTGGGCTCTAGACCTCGAAATTCGACTCCAAGCACATGCCTGAGTCCCATATTTTTCTACGGACCTTCCAGGACTGTCCAATCTCGAGTCTGGGTCCATTTACCAAAAATGTTGACCAAAGTCAACTTTAATCATATTAATTTCAAAATTCTTCAATTTTTTTATAGAATTCACATATTTCAACATAAAGGTTTTCCGGCTACGCGCCCGGACTGCGCACGTAAATTGAGGAAGGTAAAAATAAGGTTTTTAAGGCCTCGGAAGCACGAAGTGGATGGGGAAATAGGTGATGACTTTTTGGGTCATCGCAATAGGTCTCATGGCTTATGAGTCAGTTTAGTAGAGTCTTGCGGATCGTTACAGAGACGTCTGTATTTATCCTCGGGAGGCTGCAGAACCTTTAGGAAAAAACTTCATATTCTTGAATTATCTATTGAATCTGGTAACTAAACTTCTTTTATTCTATTCTCTCACAGATGGTGAGAAAATGTGCTACCGGTCAGGATGGCTGATTACCAGTACCATCAGTTGGGGCCACTAGATGCCGAGGATGCGATCCAGGCCATGGTAGGGGCAGGGTTGTGGCCCGTAGAGCATCTAGGGTAGCACCTGCAGATCCACCGGCCGCCCCAGTTCATGATCAGGCTCCATCGGGGGATGCTCAAGCAGCACCAGCTCAGGCACTGGAATTGCCTAATGTTATTCCTGGTCTCTAATAAACCTTGGCTCAGATTCTAACTGTGTGCAGTAGTCTTGCTCAGGCAGTCACAGTTTTTACCATAGTAGCTACTTCTCAGGCCAGGGGAAGGCAATCAGACTCCCTCCGCCCGTACCCCTGAGCAGGTTATTAAGGGAATCCAGACACTGGAGGCACCACTAGGCCAGTCGGTTACACCTGCTTAGTATTTTATGGTTCCAGTTATGCTTGGTGACGAGAAACGTCAATGGGGAAATAGGTGATGACCCTTTGGGTCTTCACATCCTCCACCTCTAAAACAAGCGTTCATCCTCGAACGGACAAAAGAAAGAAGTACCTGAGTCGGAAAACAGATGTGGATAACGGCTACGCATATCAGACTCGGACTCCCAGATCAAGGCCTTAGGGGGTTGACCTCTCCACTGAACATGAACAGAGGAAAAACTCCTAGGTCTTAACTGACGAACCTGCCGGCCTAGAATAGCTACCGGATCCTCCTCATAAGATAAATCCTTGTCCAACTGGATAGTGCTGAAAACTAACACATGGGTAGGATCACCGGGATACCTCCGAAACTTATAGACACATGACAAACTGGATGCACGGCTGATAAGCTAGGTGGCAATGCAAGTTTATAAGCCACCTCTACTATTCGATCAAGAATCTCAAATGGACCAATGTACTCAGGGATAAGATTGCCCTTCTTTCCAAACCTCATCACGCCCTTAATAGGTGACACCCGGAGCAATACCTGTTCACCAACCATAAAAGCTGCATCTCGGACCTTATGGTCTGCATTATTCTTCTATCTAGAATGAGCTGAATGAAGCCTCTCCTGAATGATCTTGACCTTATCTAAGGCCTCCTGGACTAAGTCTATACCCAATAATTGAGCCTCTCCCGGCTCAAATCATCCGACTGGAGACCGACATCGTCTACCATACAACGCCTCATACTGAGCCATCTGTATGCTAGACTGGTAGCTGTTGTTGCAGGCGAACTCTGCTAAAGGCAAAAACTGGTCCCACGAGCCTCCAAAATAAATGACACAAGCTCGGAGCATATCTTCCAAAATCTATATAGTCCGCTCGGACTGACCGTCCGTCTGAGGATGGATTGCTTTGCTCAATTGGACGTGGGTCCCAAGTCTTGCTGAACTGCTCTCCAGAAGCGTGAGGTAAACTGCGTACCCTGGTCCAAAATGATGGATACCAGCACACCATGAAGGCGGACAATCTCCTTGATATAAATCTCAACTAACCTCTCGGATTAATAGGAGACTGCCACTAGAATGAAATGCGCTGACTTGGTCAGCCTATCAACAATGACCCAAATAGCATCAAACTTCTTCCGAGTCAATGGAATTCCAGTAACAAAATCCATGGTAATCCTCTCCCACTTCCACTCGGGGAGCTCAATCCTCTGAAACAACCCACCGGGCCTCTGATGCTCATATTTGACCTGCTGACAATTTTAACACCGAGCCACATACGCAACAATATCCTTCTTCATCCTACGCCACCAATAATGTTGTCGCAAGTCCTGATACATCTTCGCGGTGCCCGAGTGAATAGAATACCGAGAACTATGTGCCTCTAATAAGATCAACTCTCGAATCCCATCAACATTGGGCACACAAACTCTCCCCTGCAATCTCAAAACACCATCATCTAAGGTCAGCTTCGTGGCACCTCCACGCTGCACCGTGTCTCTCAAGACATATAAATGGGGATCATCAAACTGCCGATCGCATATATGCTCCAATAGAGAAGAACGAGCGACCGTGCAAGCTAACACTCTGCTAGGCTCAGAAATATCTAATCTTACCAATCGATTGGCCAAAGCCTGAACACCTAAAGCAAGCAGTCTCTAGTTGACCAGAATATATGCAAGACTACCCATGCTGGCAGGCTTTCTACTCAATGCATCGGCCACCACATTGGCCTTAACCGGGTGATACAAGATAGTAACATCATAATCTTTCAACAACTCTAACCACCTCCTCTGCCTCACATTCAACTCCTTCGACTTAAACAGATACTGAAGGCTCTTGTGATCCGTGTACACCTCACACGTCACACCATATAGATAATGCCTCCAAATCTTCAAAGCATGAACAACTCCTGCCAACACTAGATCATCAACTAGATAATTCTTCTCGTGGATCTTCAAATGTCTCGAAGCATAGGCAATGAATTTTCCATCCTGCATCAATACTGCACCAATCCCAATGCGGGAAGGATCACAATAGACTGTGTAAGGCCCTGAACCCGTGGGCAAAACCAATACCAGTGCCGTAGTCAAAGCTGTCTTGAGCTTCTGAAAGCTTGCCTCACACTCATCTAACCACCTGAACTGGGCACCCTTCTGGGTCAATCTGGTCATCGGGGCTGCAATAGAAGAAAATCCCTCTACGAACCGACGGTAATAACCTGCTAACCCCAAGAAACTCCGAATCTCGATCACTGAAGCTGGTCGAGGCCAATTCTTGACTGCCTCAATCTTCTTCGGGTCCACCTGAATACCCTCTGCTGATACAATATGACCCAGAAATGCAACTGAACTCAACTAGAACTCACACTTCGAAAACTTAGCATATAACTGACTATCCTTCAAAGTCTGAAGAACCACTCTGGGGTGCTACTCGTGCTCTTCCTGGCTGTGGGAGTACACCAGAATATCATCAATAAAGACTATTACGAATAAGTCTAGATATGGCCTGAACACTCAGTTCATCAACTCCATAAATGCTGCTGGGGCATTGGTCAACCCAAATGACATTACTAAAAACTCGTAGTGCCCATACTGAGTGCGGAATGCTGTCTTAGGGACATCAGACGCCCTAATCCTCAGCTGATTGTAGCCAGATCTCAAGTCTATTTTTGAAAATACCTTTGCTCCCTGAAGCTGGTCAAACAAATCATCAATTCTAGGAAGTGGATACTTGTCTTTTATCGTCACTTTGATTAATTGCCGGTAATCAATACACATCTGCATCGATCCATCCTTCTTCTTTACAAATAACATCGGTGCTCCACAAGGAGAAATACTAGGCCTGATAAAACCCTTATTTAGTAAATCCTGCAACTGGTCCTTTAACTCCTTCAATTCTGGCGGGGCCATATAATGCGGCGAAATAGAAATGGGATGCATGCCCGGAGCCATATCAATACAGAAATCAATATCCCTATCGGGCGGCATACCCGGCAGGGAACTCTCAAATAATAGGAACATAGTCAATAGAAGGAAACTCTGTGCAGGAGTCGCGAACATACGCTAGATAAGTTAAACACCCCTTCCCGACCATGCGTCGAGCCTTAACATATGAAATAACACTGCGGGTGGCATGACCTGAGGTCCCTTTTCACTCTAGTCGAGGCAATTCTGGCAAAGCCAAGGTCACGGTCTTGGCATGACAATCTAAGATATCATGATACGGGGACAACCAATCCATCCAAAAATAACGTCGAAATCCACCATATCTAAAAGCAGTAAATCAACACGGGTCTTAAGACCCTCAAACACAACCACACAGGAACGGTGCACCCGGTCGACTATTATGGAGTCACCCACCGGTATAGATACATAAACAGGAATGTCCAAAGTATTAATAGACGTAGCCAGGCAGGGTGCAAAATAGGACGACACATTTGATTATGTAGACCCAGGGTCAAATAGCACTGACGCATCTCTATCACAAACCATAATTGTACCTGTAATAACGGCACCTGACGACTCGGCCTATGGTCTGTCTGGCAAAGTATAAAACCGAGGCTCAGCCCCACCTCCCTAAACCATGTCTCTGGGAGGATCGGCTACCTGCTAACCCCTACCTCTGGCAGTCTGGACTCTACCTCTATGGTCTCGACCTCCACCTCTATGATCCCTAACCCCGTCCCTAGATGGCTGGGCAGGCTGTGGGTCACCTGGTGCCTGAATCATGGGGCGAGGACCCTGTTGCTGTGACTGTGTACCCCTCACTCTCGGGCAAGCTCTCCTAATGTGGCCATACTTACAACTCATAACATCCCTCCATACAATGAGACTGGCCCTGACGACCTAAATAACCTCACAAAAACTGTGAAGAGGCTGTGCACTGATGGGAGCTGGCGGTGCACTGAGTGAATGCTGATCGGAATACTACCCACGAAATCCACAATCACCTGGAACACCCTGTGAAGCCTGGAGGGCTGACTGAAAGGGCCTGGAAGGTTGACCCCTATCATAAGAATCCCTGCCTCCAGATGAGGCACCACTGAATCGACCTGAGTGACGTGGTCTCTTGTCTGACCTAAGACCACTCCCCTGTGGCAAAACCATCTTGATCCTCCGGGCCACATTGGCCGCCTCATGAAAGGTAATGTCACTACCCCCCTCTCTGGCCATCTGAAGACGAATAGGCTGAATCAAACCATCAATGAATCTCCTCACCCTCTCCCACTCGGTGGGGAGTATGACGTGGGCATGGCGAGCTAGATCGATAAACCGGGTCTCATACTGGGTGACCGTCATAGACCCATGCTGGAGGCGCTCAAACTGCCTCTGGTAAGCATCCCTCAAACTGCCTCTAGTAAGCATCCCTCTAAGTAACGGGAAGAAACTTCTCTTGAAACAACTCCGAAAACTGATCCCAAGTCAAAGGCGGCGACCATGCTAGTCTGGCTAAACAGTAATCCCTCCACCAAGTCTTGGCGGATCCAGATGGATGAAAAGACGTGAAATCGACTCGATTGGACTCCACAATGCCCATGTTCCGAAGAACCTCGTGGCAGCTATATAATAAAATCCTGGGGGTCCTCAGAAGAAGCTTCGCTGAAGGTGGCAGTGAAGAGCTTGGTGAACCTCTCCAACCTCCACAAAGAATCTGCGGACATAGCCGCTCCATCACCGGCCAGTGCAACTACCCCCGACTGAACTGGTGGAAATCTGAGTCTAAGGAGCTACCAGCTCCAGAGTATGTGCGGCAGGGGTCTGGGCCCCTCCTCCAGCCTGGGAAGTGGCTGGTGCTACAGGAAGCAATCTTGCTCGGGTAACACTCTCCATGAGGCCAACCAACCGGACCAAGGCTTCTTGAAGAACTGGGGTATCAATAAACCCCTCAGGGACCTGAGCTGGGCCCATCGAAACTGTCTGGGCTGGGGCCAGAACCTCCTCGTCAAGGCCAACCTGAGGGTCTGTCACTTGTGTTGCTGCTGGTGGCTGGACTCTGCCCCTGCCTCAGCCCCTAGCATGGCCACGTCCTCTGCCCCTAGCGGGAGCTGCCTGGGGCTCAGACTGCTGATCGGTGGATGAGGAAGCGCGTGTTCTCGCCATCTGTGAAAGAACAAAGTAGAAATTCAATTAGCATTGAGAAACCAAATCACACGACAAGAAAGAACAAATGAGAGATTTTTCCTAACTCAATAGACTCTGGGGAATAAGTACAGACGTCTCCGTACCTACCCCTCAGACTCTACTAAGTTTGTCCGTGGGTTGTGAGACCTATGTAACCTAGTGCTCTGATACCAACTTGTCACGACCCGGATTTCCCACCATCGGGATCGTGACGGCGCCTACTCTTGGTAGCTAGGCAAGCCAACTTATTTACCCTTTCATTACTAGATAATTACTTTAACAGTTTACAACATCAATATAGAACCTGAAATTTAACAAGAATAATAGCGGAAGTTTGATTTATAATTACGAATCATAACGCAGAACAGTCATTAATAGCCTCCACCCAAGATTTGGTGTCATAGTACTCACGAACAACTAAGAATATACTAAACACAATGGTCTGAAAGGAATATATAAGTTGTCCGTCTTAAAAACAATGAGGCAATAATCTAAAAGAGAACATAAAGAAGAGACGCCGGGCCTGCAGACGCCTGCAAGGCTACCTCAGTCTCGTAAAAATGAAAGCCTGCTCCCACACTAATGCTGCTGCTGCTCCTCAAAACCTAGACCTGTGCAAAAATGCACAGAAGTGTAGCATTAGCACAACCGACCCCATGTGCCGGTAAGTGTCTAGGCTAACCCCGGCGAAGTAGTGACGAGGCTAGACTGGACACCACATAAACCTGTGCAGTTATAAATATGCAGCAGAAAATCGAATATAAGGCAATTAACAACATGGGAGTGGGAAACATGCTATGGGGAGATACAATTTTAACAGCAATCCCGAGTAACAAACTAAAACAGTTTAGATTCACAATGAACAAGGAATCAATACTCAATATAAATATATGGTATCAATAACTGTTGCGGCGTGCAACCCGCTCCACAAATACCACTGTTGTGGCATGCAACCCACTCCACAAATACCACTATTGCGGCGTGCAACCCGACCCATATAATTGTTCATGTATCATTGTTGCGGATTGCAACCCGACCCTCATATATCATTGTTGCAGCGTGCAACCTGATCCTCAATATCATTTAACAGTCTGACTTCCCAAACAACAGTCACAATTAAGGGGCATAAAAATAAGCAAATATTTGACAAAATCCTGGCAAGGGAAAGAATCCAACAAGTTCAACCAAACGTTCCGGCAAGGGAATAATCAACAATGCTTTCTCTTTCTTACTTTTCTTATATTATAACCCACTCTACTATTTTGAGCTAACGCTCCAAACAATCAAGCAATCATATCACCGTTCACATGTTATTCACAACATATAGAAATCCTCCAATAATCACGGAGTTCACAACCAAGTCATGATAATCACACTTTAAGGATCCACGGTCATGCTAGACACTGATGTACAGATACTCGTCACCATGCCTATACATCATACTCGATCATATAGCAACTATCAACAAGACTCAACTCCTACTCCCTCAAGCTAGGGTTAAACCAAACACTTACCTCAAAGCCTTGAAATCCACTTAATCATCAACTATCGCTTTACCTCGCGGTTCCACCACCAATTCGCTCGAATCTAATCACAAATTGTTCAATTACTTTAATAAATATTATATGAATCAATTTGAATGCATAAAAAATGATTTTCCCAAGTTTTCCCAAAAATTCCAAAAATGCCCCGCGGCCCACGTGGTCAAAACCCGAGGTTCGGAGAAAAACCCGATTACCCATTCCCCCACGAATTCAAATATGTAATTTGTTTTGAAATCGGACCTCAAATCGAGGTCCAACTTCCCAATTTATGGAAAACCTAGGTTCTACCCAAAAACTCCAATTTCACCCATGAAAATCCTTGATTTCAAGTGGAAAACATGTTTAATGTTGTTAAAGATTGAAAGAATCGAGTAAAAATCAACTTACAAGTGATTTGGAAGGAAGGTTGATCTTGAAAAATTGCCTATGGTGTTTGGGTTTTGAAAGAATGGTGAAACGTGATGAGATTTCGACTAAGTATAAAATTTGCTGGGCTGCTGATATGGGAATTGCGAACCTTAGTTCGCAATTCCGAACCAAACAGGGCTGGGAATTGCAACATTTTAGTTCACATTTTC
The DNA here is from genome assembly GCA_026770625.1 of Nicotiana glauca. Classification (NCBI taxonomy): domain Eukaryota; kingdom Viridiplantae; phylum Streptophyta; class Magnoliopsida; order Solanales; family Solanaceae; genus Nicotiana; species Nicotiana glauca. The sequence goes on along the minus strand of MU776990.1, from coordinate 530,921 downwards.
GAACTTGGGTCCGGAGGGCAGGTTTCGCATTTGCAAAAGAGGCATCGCATTTACGATGGCCTAGAGTCGCTTTTGCAATCATGGGCTCCGCATTTGAGACAGTGCCCACATTTCCCAGACTTCGCAATTGCGAAGAAATGCTCGCATTTGCAAACCTTGGCTTACCTAGGCTGGTTTCACATTTGCGAAGCAGCCTCGCATTTGCGATAGCTGGCATTCGCATTTGCGAAAATTGCAGAAGCCTTATACCAGATTTTACAAAAATGAGAAATGCAATCCGATGCCTATCCAAAACTCACCCGAGCACTCGGGGCTCCAAACCAAACATGCACACAACCTCAGAAACATCCTACGGACTTACTCGTCTGATCAAATCGCCAAAATAACATCAACATCGATGAATCAAGCCTAAAAATCATCATTTTCATTTCAAACTTCATAAACTTCCAACTTTAGATATCTAGGTCCGAAAGACGTCAAATGAAGTCCAATTTCTACCAAACTTTACAGAAAGTGCTTAACACATATTTAAGACTTGTACCGGGCATCGGAACCAAAATATGAGCCCGATACCATAATCATTTATTCAATTTCCATTTCTATTTTCCTTAATAATTTCAGAAAAATAATTTAACAAAAAAATTCTTTCCTCGGGCTCTAGACCTCGGAATTCGACTTCGGGCACATGCCCGAGTCCCATATTTTTCTACGGACCTTCCAGGACCGTCCAATCTCGGGTCCGGTTCCGTTTACCAAAAATGTTGACCAAAGTCAACTTTAATCATATTAATATAAAAATTCTTCAAATTTTTCATAGAATTAACATATTTCAACATAAAGGTTTTCCGGCTACGCGTCCGGACTGGTCACGCTAATCGAGGCAGGTAAAAATATGGTTTTCAAAACCTCAGAAGCTCGGAGTGGATGATGAAATAGGTGATGACCCTTTGGTTCCCACAATGGGTCTCATGGGTTATGAGTCGGTTTAGTAAAGTCTCGCGGATCGTTACGGAGACGTCTGCATTTATCCTCGGGAGGCTGCAGAACCTTTAGGAAAAAACTTCATATTTTTTAATTATCTGTTGAATTTGGTAACTAAACTTCTTTTATTCTATTCTCTCACAGATGGTGAGGAAACGTGCTACCGGTGAGGATGGATAACTACCAGTACCATCAGTTGGGGCCACTAGATGCCGAGGACACGGTCCAGGCCATGGTAGGGGCAGGGCTATGGCCGGTAGAGTAGCTAGGGTAGCACCTGCAGATCCACCCGCCACCCCAATTCATGATCAGGCTCCAACGGGGGATGCTCAAGCAGCACCAGCTCAGGCACCGGATGTGCTTATTGTTATTCCTGGTCTCTAATAGACCTTGGCTCAGATTCTAACTGTGTGCAGCAGTCTTGCTCATGCAGTCATAGTTTTTACCATAGTAGCTACTTCTTAGGCCGGGGGAAGGCACTCAGACTCCCTCCGCCCACACACCCGAGTAGGTTATTAAGGGAATCCAGACACCGAAGTCACCACTAGGCCAGTCGGTTACACCTACTCAGTATTTTGTGGTTCCATTTATGCTTGGTGATGAGCAACGTCGGTTGGAGAGATTTGGTAGACTTCAGCCACCGACTTTCAGCGGCATAGAGGGTGAGGATGCCGAGGGTTTCTTGAATAAGTGTCAGAGGATATTGTGTACAACGGGTGTTTTGGAGACTAATAGGGTCTCATTTAATACTTTTCTGTTTTCTGGGGCTACCGTTAATTCGCGGGAGGCTTATGAGAGGCGTAGGCCTGTTGGTGCACCACCCCTTACCTAGCATCAGTTCTCCATTCTCTTTCTAGAGAAATATGTATCGCATTCCCGCAGAGAGGAGGTGCGCGAACAATTCGAGCAGTTGTATCAAGGGGATACGACCGTGTCACAATATGAGATGTGGTTATCCGAGTTGACCCATCATGCTATTTTGCTAGTTCCCACGAACATGGAGAGGATCAGGATGTTTGTTGATAGCCTCAACTATCAACTATGGGTTTTTCTAACCAGAGAGAGAGAGTGTCTGGTGCTCTTTTTGAGGAGGTTGTTGACATTGCTAGAGAGATATAGTCAGTTCACTACCAGAATTGAGATGAGAGGGAGGCCAAGAGGTTTCGGGGATCCGGTAGTTTCTGTGGGGTTCCTCCGAGAGGCTAGTCTAAGCACGACAGAGGCTGTTCCTTCAGACATGCTCAGCCATCCTATTCAGGTTACCATGGTGGGTCATCTGGCCATGGTTCACAGGTCACATCGGGGTCACTCATCTCTCAGTGACCTTCTAACTTAGAGTTTGACTCAGGCACCATTAACTTAGGGCTCATCTATTCCTGGTTCTTCTAGCGGGCATTCAGGTGCGCAGAACTCTCTTAGTCCACAACGCCATTTACTGGGAGAGGTTGTTTCTAGTGTAGAGATTTGGGTCATACCAAGAGGTTCTATCCCCGTCTGACAGGAGGTTCATCCCAGCATAGGAGTCAGCCTTCGGCTTTAGCACCAGTTACTTCCCCACCTGCTCTATCAGTTAGGGGTGAAGGTCAGTTAACTAAGGGTCGCCCTAGAGGGGGAAGTCGATCAGGTGGTAGTCATGCTCTTTTCTATTCCCTCCTAGCCAGGCAAGATGCTATTGCTTCAGATGTTGTGATTATATGTATTGTCTAAGTCTACCGCAGAGATGCCTCTTTATGTTTGTTCCCGGTTCCACTTTTTTATATATGTCATCATATTTTGCGCATTATTTTGATATTCCCTATGAGTCTCTTATTTTATCTTTTCATGTATCTACTCCATAGGCGATACTAGTATTGTGGATCGTGTACATCAGCCGTGTATAGTGACTACTGGGGGTTTGGATACCCCAGTGGATCTCTTATTGATTAGTATGGTTGACTTTAATGTGATATTGGACATGGATTGGTTATCTCCATGTCGTGCCATTCTGGACTATCATGCTAAGACAGTAATGTTAGCTATGCCAGGTTTTCCACGAATTGAGTGGTGAGGTTCGATTGATTTTGTCCCTAGTAGGGTGATTTCATTCTTGAAGGCCCAATGGATAGTTGGGAACAATTGTCTTTCATACTTGGCCTTTGTGAGGGATGCCAATGTAGAGACTCCTAGTATTGACTCTATTCCTGTAGTGAGGGATTTTTCGGATGTGTTTCCTGCAGACTGGCCGAGCATGCCACTGAACATAAATATTAACTTTGGTATTGATTTGGTGTTGGACACTCAGCCCATTTATATTCCACCATATCGTATTGGCACCGACAGAGTGGAAGGAGTTGAAAAGGCAGCTTCAGGAACTCTTCGATAAGGGGTTCAATTGGCCTAGTGTTTTGTCGTAGGGTGCGCATGTTCTATTTATGAAGAAGAAGGACGACATTATAAGGATGTGCATTGATTACAGGTAGTTGAACAATAATACGATCAAGAACAAGTATCATTTGCCTCATATTGATGATTTACTTGACCAACTTCAAGGAGCGAGGGTGTTCTCCAAGATTGATCTCCGTTCAGGGAATCACCAGCTGAATATCAGGGATTCGGATATTCTTAAGACAGCTTTCAGGACCCGATATGGTCATTATGAGTTCCTTGTGATTTTTTTGGGCTGGCCAATGCCCAGCAACGTTCATACATTTGATGAACAACGTGTTTTGGCCTTATCTTGACTCGTTTGTCATTGTGTTTGTTGATGATATTTTGGTGTACTAGCGTAGTCAGGAGGAGCACGCGGAGAATTTGAGAGTTGTGTTGTAGAGATTGAGGGAGGAGAATCTTTATGCAAAGTTCTCCAAATATGAGTTTTGGCTCAGTTCACTGGCTTTCTTGGGGCACATGGTATCCAGTGAGGGTATTCAGGTTGATCCGAAGAAGATAAAGGCAGTTTAGAGTTGGCCCAAATCATCCTCAACCATAGAGATTCACAGCTTTCTTGGTTTGGCGGGTCATTACCATCAGTTCGTTCAGTGATTTTCATCTATAGCATTACCCTTGATCAAGTCAACTCAAAATGGTGCTTCTTTCATGTGGTCGGATGAGTGTGAGGCGAGCTTTCAAAAGCTCAAGACTGCCTTGACCACGTCTTCAGTATTAGTTTTGCCATCAGCTTCAGGTTCATACACAGTGTATTATGATGCTTCGAGAGTTGGTATAGGATGTATGTTGATACAGGATGGTAGAGTGATTGCTTATGCTTCTTGTCAGTTGAAGCCCCATGAGAAGAACTACAATGGCCATGACTTGGAGTTGGCTGCCATTGTTTACACGTTGAAGATTTGAAGACATTATCTCTATGGTGTGTTTTGTGAGGTGTTTACTGATCATCGCAGCCTCTAGCACCTGTTCTAGCAGAAGGATCTCAATTTGAGGTGGTGGAGATGGTTGGAGCTGCTAAAGGATTATAATATCACTATCTTGTACCATCCGAGGAAGGCCAATGTGGTGGCCGATGCCTTGAGTAGGAAGGCGGTAAGTATGGGGAGTTTGGCATATATTCTTGTTGGGGAGAGACCTCTTGCAGTTGATGTTCAAGCCTTGGCCAATTGTGAGCACGTAATTTTTTCCCTATATGAATTACTCCCATAGATTAAAGAAAATAAATTTCTCCCATTACTTGTAATTTTGTGGATTTTCGTAGTATTTTTGTTATTGTTTGGATTTGTCTATGCATTTTTATTTTATTTGATTAATGAAAAAAATACAAAAATACACTGCGTTTGCATTTATGATCTAATTTTACATTCTTGAATTAATTATTAATTTATAAAAAAATGAAAAAATCACAAAACACAACTTATTTTGGCATTTTTAAATTTAGTTTTGAATTTGGTTAGTTCTTCTTTAATATGGTATTTAATTAGTTGTGGTAATTATTATTTAGAGTTAGTTAGTTTAATTTTATTGGATAATTTGATTAGGAATTAATTTAGGTTTTATTTTGAATTTTAATTTAAAAGAAATTAGAAAACAAATGAAAAGAAAAAGAAAAGAAAGAACAGGGAAATTAGTTTGGGCCAATTACAATTCAATTCACCCTGTCCCAAAAAATTTGCCATTTAGATCTGTTTAACCCAGCCCAAAACACACTCCAAAATCGGCCTGCCCCATTTATAAACTAAATGGCGCCGTTTCTTTTCTTTCCATCACAGCCGTTGATCTCATGTGATCCGACGCTTGTGAACTGGGCACAAATAAATGTATAAGTGTCAGAAACGGTCGCCCCAGAACCCCCCATCTCATCGTCTCTCTCAACTCATTTTTCTCAGAGCCCTAACCCTAGCAGCCGACCCCATTTTACCTCTGCCCTGAGCCCGGCGGCGACGGTCCTAAACCACCTCAAATTTCCCTTCCTCCCCTCTTACCAAATCCACATTTATTTTCCTTCGAATTTTCCTATAGCCCCTCGAATCTTAGATCCAAATTCAAGCCTTGAAAGTTCAAAAGCAAATGTTGAACCCGGATAGACATGCATGGGTCTCTAAAACATTTTGAGCCGGAAAAAGGTGTCCCTTGTTTGTTCTCAAAGGGAAACATTCATGCGATACCTCTTCCCGGATTTTAATCGAAGAAGAGGGACCTAGCCGAGCAACCGGACATCTAGGGCAGTAGGTATTTGATTCTTTGTTCCTTTTTCCTATCTTCTCAATGTCCTCTTTCGTCATCTTCTTCTACTCTTTCTGTTCCTCTTTTGATGAATAGTGAATGGGTCTAATTAGTGTTAGTTTAGTCAGTTATTTTAGGTTTGAATTCATGGGTGCCAGTAAATAATTAGGTTTCCAGTTTTAACTAAGATTTAGTTGTTCTTTTAGGTCAACATGGTAGTATTTCTAATTTAATTTGATTTCCTATTGCCATGTTTGATTTAATTGCTTTAAAAGTTGATTGCTTCATAATTAGTACTGATTGTTTCTTTAGTTAGTTGCAGTATCGATTAGTTTAAGTGCATTTGCTTACAAATTACTACTTCAGTGTGTTTCCTTGAAGTTCAATGTTTTTCATCTATGGGTTTATTGGTTTAAATTTTCGATTGGGTTCATGTCTTTAAGTTCAAGACTTAATTTGGGCTGATAGGTTTTGGTTTAAGTCTTGGGCTTGATTCGACCCAGTTTTGATTTCTGAAAGAAATTAACTAGGTCCTGAGGGGTAGTGTAGAAAATTTGGTTGAGAGAATCTTATGTAACCAATCTAGGAAGCTTCTAGGATGGCGGGAAGGGGGCTATTATGAAGTTCTTATTTCTAAACTAGGGGTATTTGAGCAAAAATGAAAACTCTAGAAGGTTTTAAGTGCAAGACATCGTTCATTTCTGCAGCCCTAATGACTTGCCTACAAAAGGCACATTTACTTGACATTCAAGTTAGATTTTAGAGACTAAAAATTCACAAAAATCAAAACGGCTGAGCATCTGAAAGTATCCCTGAATTCTCTGCAATTTCTTGTTGAAAACTGCTAAAAATGTGCCTAGTCTTTGTTTTTCTGATCTACATTACTTATCTAAAACTGCTAAAATGATGAGGTCTTACACCTAGTTTGAAATGGACTGAATTTGGATTTTGAAAGTTTTGGTTTGAGTTTTTGCTGTTTGGTTTACTGTTCCATTGTTGGTTGGGAGCTGATTGATGTTGATGCTGTTTCATTGTTGATCTATTGCTGATGTTTGTTTCTTCCTAACCTCGAAACTGGGTCTTTGGTTCTGCGATTTGTTCCATTTAGGTACATTCTCCTCAACTCTATTGTTTATGAAGTAAACTTGAAGAATGAAATGAAAGTAGCATTTAAAGCATAACTTTAGTTTAGCTTGTTGATTCAGTAGTGCTATTTTAATTTGTTTCGTTGAATTCAATAAGTCACATCATCTGATTGAATTTTAGCTTGAACAAGTAAGCTTTCGTCACTGTATTAGACATGGGAATGTTATAAAACTTGAAGAACAACTTATTAATTGAATTAGTGTTCAGACCATATATTCAATCATGAGGAGTCCTGTAATGTAAATGGTATTGGGTCCTGTCTGCTATGTAGTTCATTTAAGCTTTGGTAGCATGTTAGTTGTGTTGGGATGGTGCTGTTTTCATGTAATGGGTTGGCTGAATTTGCTCTTAATTAAATTTAGGGTATATTGAAATTATGTTTAAGGGGAGGGAAACGGTCTAGAGTATTCTACGAATAGAAGAAAATGCTAGTTTACTGTGGTTTTGATTGTGAGCATGCTTAAGTTAGATTGGTTATTTACAATTCAGAATGTTTAGCTGATAGTTTAAACTTCATAAGCGGAAAGTTAGTTCTATATCTATTTCATATAATTCCTTGATTGATTTGAAAGTAATTAATTGTGCACAAGGATTAGGTTATGAGACTTAGGCCTAATACAGGCCCAGCTAATGAAAAATAAAGGCCAGTCGAGAGTGCTTGTGGAATCCATTTTCGCTAAGAAAATTGGGCTCACATCAGCGCTTCAATAATTTAATATTTCTGCGTCCAGCACCTATTGATGTTCAGCTTTTCAAGGCCTTGGAGCTCACATTGGGCCTGGATGGGAAACGAGCCGAGTTTCTCTATATGTAGGGCTATGCATTCAAGCCCAATGTTGTTTTCTCGTTAATTGCTGACTCGTCTGCTTTTCACTCATCTTGTCCAACATTGGATTGCTGGTTTAAAATTGGTTCAAACATTTAGCCTAAGAAGTAGTGAGAACTTTCTTGCTCCTTTAATTAATTAGTGGAGGTAAGCCATACTAGATAACACAAGTAGCTTATGGCCCTCCAAAGTTTAGTTTGAATTCCCTTTAAAAATTGGAAATCAAGGTGTGCCGTGCCAAATGAAATCTAAAAATGCACGAACTTTGCTTAATTAATATTTTATCCTTAGAAATCGAGGTGCGCCATTTAGCGAATTTTCTATGGCCCTCGCAAAATTGAAAATACGTAGTTGCTTTAGGCGCGTAATTTAAAACTACCTTCCTAAACTCGGGTGTGCATTTTATATGACCCAAATCCAAATCTTAACAAAGCTAAAAAATATGTGTCTCGGACTGTGGGTGCATTTCATGTGGCATGATCCAAAGACGTGTTTTGAGATGACGTTGAAATCTTCCTTAAAATAATCAAAAGCGGTTTAAAGTTACAATGCACATAGGTCTAAAAGTGTTTTTAAATCAGATAAATAGGCCAATAATAACAGTTGAGCGATCGTGCTAGAACCACAAAATCTGGGAATGCCTAACACCTTCTCTCGCGTTAACAGAATTCTTTACCCGGATTTCTATATTCGCGGACAGTAAAACAAAGTCAATTTTTTCCTCAATACACGATTTTAATTGGTGACTTAGGACATCATTAAATTATCCCAAGTGGCGACTCTAAATTTAATAAATAAATAATTCTATTTCGATTGTCACTTTAAGTTGGAAAAAAATACCGTTATACCCTTTATGGAGGTATAGGTAAAAAAGAAGGTGTGATAGATCTGGCGACTCTGATGGGGAACAGAACCCAGAACTTCTGGTTCAGGGTTCAGAATTTGAGCTTAGATGAATTGTTATATTTGGTTTTATTTATTATATTATTTTATTGCATGTTTGGGCTTAATGTGCTAAATGTTATTTTTACCGCTTTGATACTATTTGAACTGTATATAAATTGCTACGAAACCCTTCTCTTCTCATCTTAGGGGATGTGCACACTGGCATGACTCCCTATTCTGTTAGTGTCATACCTTGAAATAAGAAAGAGGCTCAGACAAGTTACTAATCCGGATGGCCTTTTGGTTCCTGGTACGTAGCCCTCTCCTCGGCTCGAGTTGTCCGCTCGGGTACACAAGTATAGAACAACATACCAGGTTTTGAACCTAGAATAACTCAACCTCATGCCAAATACCTAGTAGGAATGCTTGTTTGCATCATATGCATTTGACTTTGGGGACTCAACACAGGGGTTGAGTTCATCTAGGACAGGTGTTCCCAAAATAACAGACCATCTTGATGCATCCTATGTGCTACATGTTGCATTTCTTCAAGGTTAAAAGGGTCATTTGGCGGACCAATGTAGTTGAAGGCAAATGAAAAGAAAGACAAGAAAAATAAAAAAAGAAGGTGAATTGTGAAAATAAAGCAAGTAGGGCCCAGTTATGTTTTTTGTTACATTATTATTAAGAAAAAGAAAAAAAAAGCATAAAAAATTCAAAAAGAATTTGCACTTTTTTATCATTTTAAAAAGTCAAAAATTAAAAAAAAAGGAAAAAAAAAATCCAAAAAGATTTTGCATGTTTCATCGTTTTCAAGAAAAAGACAAAAAATATATTTTCTCTAATTTAGTTATTTCTTTTAATTCTCGCCCGTATCCAATATGTCCGAACTACACATACCTGATTCTCGTCTTTCGGGACGTGAAACGTATGCAACCCACATAGGGTCCGATCTTCCTAGTAAATCTTAGATTCTTCGCTTTATGGGGTCTTAGCCAAATTTTGCACTTCTAGCCACTTTTTGGCCAAATAAGCCATTTTACCAAAATAGCCTCGATCATGTCTTGCATGTATCCAGTAGGCAGTGTTATTGTCTCACATAGTGTTGGTTTAAAGTTTTCTCATACAGGTGTGGATCTACTTACCGGAGTTTGAGCATGGCAGACACCTCGCGACAATCCAGTCGGATCATTCAGGAGTTGCTTAAGGAGATTTTTCTTTTTGTGTTTTGAGTCTGTTTTTCTTTTTATGTTATCTTTACCTTCTAGTTTTGTACAGTAATATCCAGTTTTTTGTTATTATATTTACTATCTTTGTATTGAAAAAAAGAAAAAGAGGTTTTGCGTTTTTTGTTTCCTTTGGAAGTTTTCTTTAGAATACCAATTCTAGAATTAAAAAAAAAAAATCTTTTGAGGCGCTTCTCCTTAAGAAATTAATTTCTAGAACTCCAAATAGAAAATTTTTGTTTTTATATTTCATTTATTATATTAGGACTAAAAATTAAAAAAAAAAGAAGAAGAGAATTTTCTTTAGTACCTCTTTAAAGAGTTTTCTTTAAGGTATTAATTTTAAAAAACCAAAAAAATTTTCTTTTGAGGTTCTTCTTTGGGAAACTAACGAAAAATGAAGAAAAATCCTTTTATTTTCACTAGAACTTTAGGACATTGTACATAGAAGAAAAAGAAAATAACATGATTTCGTTCCTAAGAAAAGTCAAAAAATATTTTTCTCTTCTAGGATTTTTTCTTAATAGAGAATTCGTGTAAAAAAAAAAAGAAAAAAAATATGCTCGAGTTTAGGATAGGTTATAGAACTTCTTTTATTTCTCTTTTCTCATCAGAGTAGTCATTAAGGTAGAAAAAGAAAAAGAAAAAGAGAACGTCAGTTTGTTTCCTTTATTCCCGATCTTCCAGAACTACGCACAGATCTAATTCATGCGGCGTCATGATACGTATGCAACCTACATAGGGTTCGATTGAATCATCTTTTTATTATCAAAAAAAAAGAAATAAAAAAAAGAAAAAGAAAAAAAAAGAGAAAGAAAAGAAGAAAAAGATGGTGAAATTATTGGATGTGAGAAATGAGAGGGAAGAAAAGAACGATAATCAGCAAGAAAAAAGGGGAAGGAAAATGAGCGAGCTAAGAAGTGCGAGGAAAAAAAAAGAAAAGAGAAGATTCAAAATGAAAAAATTGAGATGATGCCATGTGACCTTACGACCCTCGAAGTCATTCTAGAACCATCAATTGTTGCTAGGTGCATTGCACGCAATATGATATTTTTGCTGTTAAATGCCCTAACGCTAACGAGATGACCCCATTTTGTTCCTTTTGATATCTTCATATCAGAAAGGTGGTTGGTTTGTGGTTCTCAAAGTAGTAACTCCTATCCATATCATAAGGCAATAGCGGAAAAAAAATTGGATTGGTTGATACTGGTGCCCGAAAGCAGCTGGTTGAACAGGACACTGGCTTGGCTGATGAGGTAAGGATGTTAAGACAACACACGGACATGTATCAGGCCTGGATGACAGGGAAGGCACCACCCCCACCACCACCTAGCTTCTTAGTTGCTACCCTTACCCAAACTCTAGGCATAGTGCCGGATGATCCCCCATACTTTCCAGATCTACCCCTTTATCACAGCTTTCCTAATCGCCCTAATAGCCCCATCACCCTTCCTCCAATTGCCTCTCCCCAAAATTGCTCTCCTATCATATCCGCTATTCCCAACAATGAATACCTACTCAAAGCTCATGATGCCTAATGTTACCCCTCAAAGGTTTCCCACAAGGTTCCTGACTCATACACACAGAGCCCTCAGGATGAGCTTCATACTGAAAATGAAAAGGTCACAAGAAAAGAAGGGAAAGATGGGATACCCAGGAAGCTAAAAGGCATACAACAGTCCTTAAAGAACAAGCAAGGAATGTGAAACTAGGGTAACATGGCTTATAAAGAATTGTCTATTTCCCCTGGCATTCGCTTGCCCGCGGGGTTTAAAGTGCCAAAATTTAACTTGTATGATGGGTGTGGAGATTCGTAGCCCACCTGAGGGTTTATTACAGTGAAATGATAAGTGTTGGAGAGAAAAATGACTTATTGATGGCATATTTTAGTAAGAGCATGACTGCAGTAGCTTTGGAATGGCATACTCGTCAAGATGTCGGTAAGTGGCATACGTGGGATGACATGGTTCAAGATTTTGAGGGCTATTTGTGTACTTCTCCTTTTTCTTCCATTGGGCCTAAATTGCACTATTCTCTGCGAAAAATTTATAAATGACCAGTTTTACGTCGATCGATCAAATTTAGTCACATAATCAAAGATCAACTATATTTAGCCGCTAAGTTAGAACGCTAATAATTTGTTGACTAAAATACCCCTACTCTCTTTATTAAATTTACGCGACTTGACCTCATGTTCTTTTTAGCACAATCTTGTGGCGTCAATCTACAAATCGAAGTATGTTCTCGCAATTATTTTTTTGATTATTTGAATTTCTCTTGTTTGAATTTCTTTTTTGTTCTCAAAGTTTATTGTGATACTCTACGACTCTTCTCATTTGTAATTCAAACCAGAAAATTCAAAGTATCATAAAATAATTGAGTGAAGTAAGTTTTAAATTATTCTTCTGATTCTTCGAATTTTTTTGTTTGATTTTAATACTTTAATCTGTGTTAATCTAGAATTTTTTCAATGCGTTAATTTATGCTTAATTGTATTTTATATCTTCCTGTTTGTAATTCAAATTGTAACTAATAAAATTTGCATTGTTCAAAACCACAAAATATAATATAAAATCGTGCAGGACATAATGCTAGTATAATTTACTAGACCTTTCTAAATTAATATCTAAAGTTGAGAAACGTCCAGCTTATTATACTGGAAGTGTCTCATAAAGTTGTCTTACGGTGCTCGATTCCAAAAATAAACAAAATACAAGTATAATACACTGGAGCTTTTTGTATTGGTGTGTAAAACTCATAAAACTCCAATTTATTATACTGGAAGTATCTTTCATTCAAACTACTATAAAAAATTATAAAAAAAGGTATAGAATAAAATACCAGTATAAAATACTGCATTTTTCTTAATTTAATATGTAAACCTCAGAAATTTCTAGTAGATTATATTGGAAATATCTGTAATTCAAACCAGTAGATTATATTGTGAATTAAATGCTAAACTTTTATATCGTGCAGAATGCAATATAAAATCGTGCAGAACATAACATCAGTATAATTTGCTGGACCTTTCTAAATTAATATTTAAAGCTAACAAACTTTCAGCTTATTATACTGGAAGTATCTCATAAAATGGTTTTACAGTTATTGATTCCAAAAATGAACAAAACATAAGTATAATGCGCTGGAGCTTTTCGTATTAATATCTTTAGTACAAAAGATAACGCCAGTATAATATGCCGAAGCTTTTTGAATTAATATAAAAAACTCAAATTCTTCCAGCTTATTCTATTGGAAGTATCTGTGATTCAAATAAGAAGAATATATCGAACTTTTTAAGATTCTCATAATTTCTTGAATAGAATGATAGAATTTTATGACTATACATGTGAAATCTATAAAATCTGCAGCATAAAATGGTACAAAAGATAATGCCAATATAACATGCTGGGGCTTTTTGAATTAATATCAAAAACTCAGATTCTTCCAGCGTATTATACTGGACATTTAAAAATAAAATTGTCACGACCCTAAAACCCAGCTCACCGTGATGGCGCCTATCATGAAATTAGGCAAGCCTAACTCAATAATCAACACGATGATAATAAGTTTGAAAATTTTTACGAATGATTTTAACAGTTAAAAGAACTATTTAAAACATAAGAAATTCTGAGAATAGATACAATCCAGCCCAAACCGGGGTGTCACTGAGTGCATGAGCGTCTAAGGAAAATACATAGTCTCATATAATGTCCAAGGGAACAACTAAAATACAACTAGAAAGTAAGGTGGAGAGCCAAGGCCTACGAACGTCGTGCAGGTACCTCAATGACCTCCGGAGTCAGAAGCCTCGATCAACCACCGCCGCTGGATCCAAGGCGCTTGGATCTGCACACGAGGTACATGGGGTAACGTGAGTACACCAACTCATTAAGTAACAAGTACAAACTTTGGACTGATAGGTAGTGACGAACTCAACCTCATCAAAGATAACAAAAATAATGTACAGAAACGTAGGCATTCTTTCAGTTAAATAAGCAACTCGAATATAAAACAGAGCAAGTATGAACAAGGTAAAGGAGTGTAACTCTTCTACCTCTACATATCAATGCATGCACTATATGAAATGCTCCATGCTGAGTGCCTCATGTACCCACAATCTCAAATGCTCGCCCACTTAGTACTGTATATGGCTCGTACGGCCCAGGGAAGATCCATCCCGGAATATACACTTCTCTAACAATAGTCTCCCAATACTGAGGAAGTCCATTCCAACCTATGGAAAAGATCAATCTCTAGATAATTTCAATAGCACCCTCACAACCACTCGATACCGTATATGGCTTACAAAGCCCAGGGAAGATCTATCAAAAAATATATACACATCATTGACAACAGTCATCTAGTATCGAGGAAAGCCATTCCAGCCAACGGAGAAGATCCATCTCCAAATACAAACACTTCAGAGAAGATCCATGTTCAGGGAAGATCCATCCCTCAATATCATCAATTGCTCTCACTGGGGGTGTAAAGATTCCGGAGGGGCTTCTCTAAGACCAAGTGCTATAACAAGCTAACAAAGGCATATTCAACATCTCGCTGCGGCGTACAGCCTGATCCCATACTGTCACTCAATATCAAGCTCACGGCCTCACTCAATCATCACTCTCCAGTCTTATACGCAAACGGGCTCACAATGTCATGATACTAGCCCAAATAGTGATATGATGTGAAAAATACCAATAATCAAAACTGAGGCATGATATAACATGCTTGAACATGACTGAGTGCAGAATATCAATGAAGCTAATGATATGACAATAAGAAACAAACTCTCAGGTCGCAACAGTATTGGCGTGAAGTCTTAACATGATAATTAGCATGACTTACAGATCATTAACCTATTCACATAATTACAACACAAATATCAGTAAGAAAACATCACTAAACTGTACTCTAAAATGATCCAAGCCACATTTCTCATGGTGCATGCCCACACGACGTTGACTTGGTATTTGCATCACCTCAATAGTAATCATAGAACACATAGTTCGAGGTTTCAAACCCTCAGAACTAAGTTTGGAAGCTTTACTTACCTCAAGCGAAGACAAACTCTAGCCCACGATGCCCTTGCCTCTCCATTCGACCTCCAATTGCCCTGAATCTGACCAAAATCACTATATAACCATCAATATATGCCAAAAGAGCGAAACACATACAAAAATAATCAAATTACGTCAAAATTCCAAAATTGGTCAAACCTGACCCTCAGGCCCACGTCTTGGATTCTGATAAACTTCACAAAACTAGAATCCCTACACTCTCATGAGTTCATATATACCAAATACACCAAATTCCGACCATAAATGACCCATCAATTCCTAAATAAAAGTATCCAATTCAAAACCCTAAACCCCCAATTTTAATCACTAATTTCCATAAATTCCGTGCCTAATCAATAAAATATCACCATAGAAACAAGTTTTGGTTCCAACAATCTTACCTCCATGAAATTTCCTTAAATACGCTCTTCAAACTGCTCGCACAAGCTCCAATCCGAATGAGAAATTGATGAAAAAAGACAAAAATTTGCGAAGGCATCTATTTATATGATCTGCCAAGCGATACCGCATTTGCGGTCCATTTCCTGCACCTGGAGGACCGCTTATGCAATTTTCATTTAAATTTCCCTAACTGCATCTGCGACTCTATATCCACACCTGCAGTCACGCAGGTGTGTTCCTTCCTCCGCACCTACTACTTCAGCCTTTTTCACTTGTGGCCGCATCTGCAGCTGATTCTCGCTTCTGTGATCATCGCACCTGTGGTCCCCTAACCGCAGGTGTGGTTATAACAGAACCAGTAACTTCATCTATATCCTCAAATTTCCAATTTTTTTGTTGACCATCCGAAATCATCCCGAGGCCCTCGAGACCTCAACTAAAAATACGGACAAGTCATATAACACTATTCAAACTTGTACCGATCTTTGAAACGCTCAAAACAATGTCGAAATACCAAATCGCCCTCGAATTCAAACATAAGGTTTCCAAAACTTCTAAATTTTACAAATGATCAAAAATTAAATCAAACCTCCTCTGAATGACCTGAAATTTTGCACAAACGTCACAAATGACACAACAGACCTACTCCATGTAACGACCCGACAGGTTGTTTTAAAAAATTAAGCTTTGTTCGGCGGTGTAAGGTCTATAATAACTTCATAATATGAGTATTGAATTGTGTGCATGGTTGAATTCAGTCAACAGATGATCCAAAGTCAAATTGGAAGAAGGAATCTAGTTTTGGTAGTTTAAACGGTGAGAATTAGACCGGAATTGAACTTTAGAGTAAACGGCTCCAGAAAGGGTTTTGGGTGATCTCAAAAGCTTCATATGGTGATTTCAGACTTAGGCATGCATTCAGATTTAGATTTGGAGGTCCATGGGGGTAATTTGAGGCGTTTCGGCGAAAGTTGGAAAAGTTGATGTTTTGAAAGTGGAGAAGTTTGACCCATAGTTTAATTTTGTAATATCGGAATTGGATGGAGAATTCGAGTATTGGAGTATCTCTTTTGTGTAATTTTTGATTTGTTTACAATATTTGGCATCATTCCCCGTTTATTTGATAGGTTTCGGCACAACTTTTCAAAGTTGGAAGATTTGAAAGTTCATAGTTCGATTCATGGTGTGATTCGTCATTTAAATGTCATTTGATATGATTTGAGACCTTGAGCGAGTCTTGTTAGGGTATATGACTTGTTTGTATTTTTAGATAGGGTCTCGGGGGACTTCGTTGTGTTTCAAATCATTTTGGGCTAGTTTGGATGTTGAATATCTGATATCTGGTATTCTTCTTCGCATTCGCAAGGAGCCTCACGTGTTCGCGAAGAAGAATTTTTCTTCTAGAAGTTTGTTCTTCGCGTTTGCGAAGAGAATCTCGCATTCGTGAAGAATAAAATCTTGGTTGCATAGGTCTGAATTCGGAGACTCATATCTCACAATCTATAAGGACTTTGTAGATTATCCAATAATAACAATTGTAGCTCTTTGTGTGTAGTTGTCAGAAATGTAAAATAATTGGAATTTAGATTTGTTTACAAAAAGTTATGGTAGTTATACTACAGGCTGTCCGAGGAGAGTTCAAAAATCTCTGCTGCACAGGGTTTACTTTGGAAGCTTATATCTCGCAATATATAATGACTCAGGAAATTAGAAACCTATGAAACTATAGCTCTTGATATCTAGTTTTCAGAACATCAAACCATTTGTCATTTGGAGTTGTGTGAAAAAGGTTATGGCCATTATACTAAAGGTTGTCTGGAATGAGTTTGGAAATCACTGACGAGTAATTTAGTCATCGCGAACGTGAGAGAAGAGTCGCAAACGCGAAAAACAAACCCTGGGCAGGCAAAATATATTCCCAAATCCATGGTTATACCATTTCATTCATATCTTGACTTGTGAAACTCGGTTTTGAGCTATTCTTTGAGTGTTTTTCACACAAATCGATTGGGTGTGTTGTTCATCTAGAATCTAACATAGTATATGATTTTATCTTCATTTTCATCATTTAATTTGTGTTTTAGGTTGGGAAAATGTTGGTTTTTGAAAGAAAATTCCTAAAATAAAAAATCACGATTTGAGGGACCAAATGGTATCGGAATCTGATAAATTTTATTTGTTGAACTCGTATCAGAATGAGTATTCAGTTTTTGTAAAATTTGTCATGTTACAAGGTGTGGGCCCGGGGGGTTGACTTTTGAACCAATTTTTGGATTTTGTTAAAGATTGAGACTTTATGATCCGGAATAGTTCTTATGTGTTTTATTTGTACTTTGAAGTTAATTTTGTTTGATTTGAGTTGTCCGGAGGTCTTTTACCCGAGAAGCGCATTTTAGAGTATCGGTTTGTCATCTTTGAGGTAAGTATCTTGCCTAACTTTGTGTGGGTAACTTTCCCTTAGGATTTGAGTCTGCTATGTTTATTGTAGTTCATGTACGCAAGGTGACGAGTGCATGCTCGGACTTATTTGTGGAAAAATTGGCCTTTTAAGGTTCTTAGGCCCTTATATTCACTGTGTATGAATGTGTACTTGCTATGCTTGAGTTTTCCACTTACTAGTTTCACCTCTAAATGCTCTAATTAGAATTAATTTCTTATGATTCATTCTTATTGCTTATTTGACTATGATTTTTCTTAACTGAAGATTTTTACCTCTTCTATTGTTATGCTATCTTTCATAACTTCTCGTCTTTATTAGAAATCATTATTATCTCTCCAGTAATTGTTTAGTCTTAATTGAGGCTATGATTATCTTCCTTCTGCTCATCCTTAATTGAAATTGTTGTATATTCTTCATAAATTGCCCAACCTTAAAAGAAGTTTAGATATCCTATATTTAGTTGACATTTCCTTATTTGGAATTATTGTTTCATGTTAGCTTCCTTGTTGTTGAATTACACATTGTGGGGTTGTTGCTTCATATTATTTTCTCCTTTGTTGAGTTGTTCTATTCTCTATTGTGGTTATTCCTTATGAGCTAGTTTTACCGTCTCCTTGTGATCAAAAGTTCTTCAGTTAATTTACTTGTCGTGTTCTTGTATATATTACCATTGTTGTCGTTGTACTTTTTGCAATGGTGCATGAGGTTTCTACCGCGCGGTTGTTGATATTTTGATGACCGAGGTTTCTGCCGTGGTATTGCTACTTTTGATATATTGCACATACGACATGACAAGGCGGGATATATATATATATATATATGGGTTGCGCATGTGTGAGACAAGGTGGGAACATTATGATGCATGTGTGGCGAAACAAGGCGAGCACTTGTTATGTTATTATTTGCACACGTGGTGAGACAAGGTGGGATATGTCAGGGATTGATTGTGATGATTGGTGATAGCCTGGGGGAATTCTTGTTGTTTGATATTATGTTGTGGTACGCTTATTTGTATGAGCTTTATCTCATGGAAGTTATGAGGAAACATCTTACATGCTGTCCGTTCTTTCCTTATGCTTATTAGCAGGTATGAACTATGTTAAATCACTTGCTCAAGCATACACATAGTTAAACACTCCTATTGTATGTGAAGTCCTCCTAATTTTGCTGAGTATATATGCACACCCATGTTTACTTGTTATATATGTGAGAGTGGCTCTAGTTAGCAAGTTAGTTATCAGCATGACCATGAGGTGTGATAGGGGCACAGGATGCCAAGTGTTAGATTTCAGGTACTGGGATTCGTGAGCTGTAATTTGTCCGAGATTGGGTACTTCGTGGAAATTGTTGGATAATACTCGATGTGAAAACTATCGTAGGATCGAAGTTATTGTTTACCTTTACTGTATTGTGAATTTAGGATTTGGGTTTGTGTTTTTTCTCGCTCTTCTATGTCATTATTTTGGTATTTCTGCTGTTACTTGCTATTTTCTTCCCTTATTGTGATTGTAGTATTGTTAGCCATTTCGTGTAGTCTTTATATATACATAATGTTCCATTGTTCATATATTTGTACAGTTTATTAGACCGGTAGATATCTTGATTGTTCCTAGTCACTACTCCACCGAGGTTAGTTTTGATACTTACTGGGCACCGTTGTGGTGTGTTCGTGCTACTCTTCTGCACATTTTTGTTGTGAGATCCAGGCATCGATCATTAGTAGCTGTGCAGATCATTACTGAGGAGAATCAAGGTAAACCTGCTTCAGAGTCACCTTCTTACTTGTATTCAACCTTTTTTACTCTTTTCCGAACAATTATATTTAGAAGTGGCAACTAACTTTGTAGAGCTTATGACTTGAACTACTGTGACGACCCTACCGGTCGTCTTAATAATTAACTCCCCAATCCCCTATTTACTGCTTCCCCCAAGTTTATTTCAGATATTTTGGTTTGTCGGGATGCTCAGTTTTATGTTTTAGAGAGTTTTGGGACACTTAGTCCCTAAGTGAGAGCTTTAGTGTTGGAAAGTTGACCATTATTGGAACAGTGTAAAGACTACCTCGAAATGGAAATTTGATGGTTCCGTTAGCTCCGTTAGGTGATTTCGGGATCAGGGGAGTGATCAGATTGTGTTTTGGAGGCCTGTAGCTAATTTAGGCTTTACATGCCGAAAGTTAAATTTTAGAAAATTTACGGTTCGATAGTGAGATTTTTATTCGAGGGTCAGAATAAAATTCTAAGAGTTGCAGTAGTTTTGTTGTGTCATTTGGGATGTGTGTGTGCAAAATTTTAGGTCATTCGGACAAGGTTTGATAGGCTTTTTAATCGAAAGCGTATTTTTGAGAATTTTGAAATTATTAGGCTTAAATCCATGGTGAATTCGAGATCTCGATGCTGGTTTGGGTGTTTCAAGGATTGGTAAAAGTTTGGGTTGTGGTTGTGACTTGTTAGTGCCTTTGGTTGAGGTCTCGGGGGCCTCGGGTGAGTTTCGGGTGCCTAACAGAAGTTTAATGTGGACTTGGGAAGATTTTTATTGCTAGTATCTTTTATAACCGTACTTGCGGTTTGGGATCCATAGGTGCAGAGATGCTTTGGCTGGCCTGACAACGGAGTCGTGCGCCATCATGACCTATTATGGAAACCGGGTCGTGACACAGAGGGTTCGACAAGAGTCTACTGTGGTGTAGGAAAATAGAATACTGAAACAACAAATTACCAAAATGTGTCAAGCATGGGCAAATGTCCAAGGACAACCTTGTCATGAGTCACAATTTGCTACACAACAAGAGGAGTACCACTCTCCTGAGTACCACTCGTAGTCGTTTGATCTTCCTGCAAACATTGAGAAGACTGCCCAAAAGATTGCACAGGAACAAATAACCCAAAGAGTGAAAAGCTTAGAACAACGGTTGAAAAACATGCAAGGGTTGGAAGGTCAAAAGAGTTGCTTTCAAAGATCTATGTATGTTCCCTGATGTCCACTTGTCGCCTGGTTTCAAGAATCCCAAATTTGAAAAGTATGATGGACATGAAGACCCCATAGCCCACCTGAAAAGGTATTGCAATCAACTGAGAGGTGCGGGAAGAAATGAAGAATTGCTGATGGCTTATTTTTGGGGAAGGCCTTAAGGGAGTAGCCTCCGAATGGTTTATGGATCAAGACACGTCTCGCTGGTATGTCTGGGATGACATGGCATAGGCCTTTGTCACACAGTTCTAATACAATATTGACATTACCCCAGACTGCAATTCCCTTTGAAACCTGAAGAAGAAACCAAGTGAAAGTTTTCGGGAATATCCTATTAAATGGAGAGAGCAAGCAGCTAGAGTTAAGCCACCCATGGATGACCACGAGCTAATCACTGTCTTCCTTTAAGCACAAGTGCCAGATTACTTTCAAAACATGATGTTCGCAGTTGGCAAATCCTTCTCGGAAACAATCAAAGTAGGAGAAATGGTAGAGAATGCTCTAAAGACAGGCAAAATTATAAGTCAATCAGTTCTTAAAGCCGCAACTCAAGATTTCCAGGTTGAATTTGATAATTTCAGTGATATAAATGAGAAGGATGAAGAAATCATGATGACAATAGGGTCGAGGAGAGTTCCCAGGAGAGCACCTCGAAGTTATGCGCAGCGTCATCAGGTTTTCCATGACTCCCCTGAGCAGTACTATCCCCCTCAGAACCCACAATACTCTATCGCCCTACCTCAGTATGTTGTCCAACCACCAAGACACCCTAGAAGGCGAGCATGAGCATCGCAAAATCTCCACCAGCTTCCACAAAATTTTCAAATGCCCTATAACCCACATCCAAGTCAGGGGTATAGAAAGGAACAAAGGCTGAGAGATAATTTTACACCAATAGAGAGTCTTATGCAATCTTGTTTGAGAGATTAAAGAAATATGATATAATTGCACCCATTCCTCCAAATCATGTGGACCTACGTGAAAGAAGCTTTCCCTTATAAAAGGTATGAATACGATTTCGATGCCCCGAGGCATGATATTGAAAGTTGTCGGGATTTGAAAAGAGAAATAGAAAGGATGATCTAGGAAAAACTGATTGTTCTCCAAGACGGCGACACCCAGAATATCATGCAGAATCCTTTACCTGCACATGATGATGCACACTTTGTGGGGATGATGCCTGGTGATATAGAGTATGAGAATCCTCTCGGGAACTTGCCAACTGAAATTGGAGAATGCCATGGTGATTCTAATGAGCAAATTTGTGGCTAAATGTCAAGTTTAGCTATTGAAAAGTCATTCCCTCCTCACTTAGGAAGGAATCTTGGTAGCTTGTTTTGATGTTTCTTCTGTTATCTAGGTTATTTGAGGGTTGTGATCCAGATTTTATTTGTTTTATTGAGTCAAACCCTTCTATCTTTCTATTCCGTTTGTACGAGTCATGTCTTTATGTTTTGTTGCTATTTTCATTATCCGAGTTATTTTAGGTTTGTATCTCGGATCTTAGGTTTCTTGTTTAGTCGTCAAACCCTTCTATCCTTATTTAATAAAATCTAGTTTGTCCTTTTGTGTTATTCTGTTCTTAGTTCTTTTCATGCTAGTTCTAATAACATGACATGCATGTGCAAATTTTGGCCAGATCTTAGAAACTGATTTAATATGGAATTGGATAATTGAAAAAAACAAGAGAAGCATTTTTGAGGATGAATAAAAAGTTGAAATACTTGGGAATTAAGGTCAAGTAAAAGTCATCTTCGGATCATTGTGAAGATCGGGCTTAAGGAAGAATCAATTGTAGATTGTTGGAAAGTTTGATGTTAATGGATGTAAAGTGTCTTGTGACCACGACACAACGATAATATTGTCATGCTCATCAATTTTGTGATTGAAAAAGGATAATATGTTTGGCGTTCTCGAGGTTGGGAGGCCCTTTTTCTGCTACCTAAACACTTTATACCCTTTGAGCCTATGTTATTTTCTTTGACCTCCCTCTTTTGGAATCAAGTTTAGAGTTAAAAGCCCAATAAAAGATGAAAATGGAAAAATGATGAAAAAAAAGAAGAAGAGTCCATGCCCCAAGAGTAAAAATTGGGGTAATTATCAGAAAGTTCAAGTGAAAAAAGAAGAAGAAAAGAACAGTCAAAGGTCCATGCCCCCAGAAAATAGAAGCTGGGGCAATTTGTTTTGAAAGAAAAAAAAACAAAAAGAAAGATGAAAAATAGTTAGGTTAGATGTTTGAACTACGTTAGACCTGATTCCTTAAAAAAGGATACGTAGGCAGCCTCATGGTTCGGTCCAACCAAATAAGAATCCAAGAAAAAAAATCCAAAAAAAAAAGGAAAAAAAGAAAAGAAAAATCACAAAAATCCCCAATAGCTGAAATTGGGGCTGAGATTTTATTTTATTTTTGAAAGAGTCGATTCCAAGAGTTGTAAGTCTACAATCCAATCATTTTGAGTCTACTCTGAGCCTTCATGCCGACCCTTCTTTCCAACCCTATCCAAAACCTTCCTAACAAGACCTTCCGATGAGCCATTAAGAATGTCAAGAAACGCATGCAATGATCAACAATTATCACACGACATAGAACACTGTGAAGTTGCTCACAAAAGAAAGAGAAAAAGAAATAGACAAAATGAAAGAGTCTTATCAGTGAAAACCCTCACGAGCACT
Source organism: Nicotiana glauca (assembly GCA_026770625.1). Lineage (NCBI taxonomy): Eukaryota > Viridiplantae > Streptophyta > Magnoliopsida > Solanales > Solanaceae > Nicotiana > Nicotiana glauca. The sequence goes on along the minus strand of MU776990.1, from coordinate 507,659 downwards.
ATAAGGCGATGGTAAGCAGAGATGAATAAATGAGAGAGACTTGTTGGTGAAAACTCTTTGGGGCGCCACTAGTCGAAAGTGAGTCATGAAGCTGATGCAAATGATTGGCACGAACAAGCCCGACTTCAAAGGTCTTAAGAATGGTAAAAGGGAAGATTGGATTAGTTTGATAGATCAGGCAGTTAAGTTCAAAATGCATGTTATAATCATTAAGACTAGTTAGCGCAAAATAAAAAAAAAAGAAAAAAAGAAAAAAAAAAGAACTCTTCCTTCTTTCCTTTCGATAGGGGTATTTCTAGTTAATACTTGTTTCTTTTCATCATTGTGTCCTTCACTCTGAGTTAGTCCTTGTCAAAATAAGCATGAAAAGATTTCAAAATCTACTACCAGCTTTTCAGTTGCATAACGTAAATTTGGCCAGCACACTCAATTGTTACTGTCAACATGCCTTGACGATTCATGCAAAGCCTTCCCCCAAAAAGACTCTTGCTAGTCTCCTTGGCGCAAGAAAAGATGACTGGTGATTGTCACGACCCCAATCCCGGTCGTGATGACGCCCAACCATACAGCTAGGCAAGCCTGACCATTTATCACTCACTAACCCAATCTAATAACTTATTAATGACAATTTAAGGGAATTAACAGTTTAAAAATAATAAGCCGATGTTTATGATAAAACCAATACGGAACATACTGAAATATCTGAAGAAACACTCCCAACAGAATCTGGGGTCACAAGTCTAGAGCCTCTAACAACGGAGTAACAAATATCTGAAAATACGTAAGTCTGGAATGCAGAAATAAAACTTAATAAAAGGGGAGAAGTCGGGTCCTGCGAACGTCAGGCAGCTACCTCAACAAGTCTGATAAACTCTGAAAGATAGCGACTGCTCAGCTAAGTCTTCGGAACACCTGAATCTTCACACATGGTGTAGGGAGTAAAGTGAGTACTTCCAACTCAGTGGTAATAGACATATATAATGGCTGAAAGTAAGAAATCCCGAAATACCACAATGTAAAGCTGAAACTATCCTCTTAGCACATTTAACAATAAGCAACAATAAATCAATGACAGACAGATATCAATGTATGAATGCAATGCAATGCACATGACCGCTGCGGCGTACAGCCCGATCCATTGGGTACCCGCGCTCACTGTGGGGGTTCAGACTCCGGAGGGGCTCCTACAGCCCAAGCGCAATGACATAGTAGCATTCGCTGCGGCGTGCAGCCCGGTCCACAATCAGTCCAAATATATATATGCAAGCAAGCCACACGGGCACAATCAATTACCATTTTCAGTTCCATTTAACAGGTATTATAATTTAAGTGATTAAAGACTTAGAAGATTTCTATTCATTTTTAGACAATATTTAAGTCGGGACTGATATCATGGGAACATGCTCAATATCATGGAAGCAGTGATAATAATCCTTAAGGGATCCAAATAGCTGGCTCACACCCCAAATATGCTCATAAAAATCCAAGTAGGATGTTTGCTAGCCAATTTCTAGGCATATAACATGGTATAGACATCTCTCGGACGAACTAAGTCATAGTCCCGTCCACAAACGACCCCACACTCACAGTAGAGTACGTGTCTTGCCTCAATACAGCGTCACAATGTGAGATACCGGGGTTTCAAATCCTCAGGTCATCATCTACATCTATTACTCACCTCAAACCGATCGTAGGCCAGTCCGCAATTCCCTTTCCTTTTGAATCGACCTTCTCACGCGTCAAATCTAGTCAAAACCACAGCAAATACATTACTATATGATAAAGAAACATAACCTAATCGAAATTACTCGAAAAATACTAAAAATCACGAAGTTGGCAAAACCCGAGCCCCGGGCCCACTTCTCAAAAATTCCAAAATTTACATCACTGGATTCATCGTCTCGCCACGAGTCTATACATATCAAATTTACAAAAATCGGAGTTCGTTTTCCCCTCCAACTCATATTTAAACTCTCTTGAGTTTTCAAGCCCTAACATCCATTTTTAACCTTTAATTCATTGAAATTCAGTGATTAATTAATGTTTTTACACAAAAATAACATATTCTGAGGCTAATAGTTCTTACCTGATGAAGCACCTTCGATTTGTCCTCAAAATTGCCCAAAAACAGCCCTAGTCGAAGTCCCAAATATTTTCTTAACTTCTGAAAATCGCGAACACTGTTCATTAAACACAGGCCCGATTTCCGCTTCTGCGGTCATTTAACCGCACCTACTGTACCGCTTCTACGACACAATGGACTGCTTATGCGGTCTCACTTAAAATTTTGGGGGACCGCTTCTGCGGTGAATTATCCGCTTAAGCGGAACCGCTGAAGCGACCATTAGTCTGCTTATGCGGAATTTCCCTAGGCCACGCCTGACCGCTTATGAAGCCATCCCACCGCATCTGTGGAACCGCTTCTATGGTTCCTTTTCCGCAGATGCGGAAACAACAGAAAGCAGAAGTTTCAGACCTGCAACATCTTCCAAAATTCCCGTTTAACCACCCGAAATCACACTGAGGCCCCTGGGACCTCAACCAAAAACACCAACACATCCTATAACCTTATTCAAACTTGTTCCAATCTTCAAAACATGTTAAACAATGCTAAAACCAATAAATACATCGGATTCAAGCCTAATTTTCATCAAAACTTTCGAAATGCGCATTCAATAAAAAACCTGACCAAACGATGTCTGAAAGACCTGAAAATTTGAAGACATATCCAAAATCACCTAATGGAGCTACTCCAACTCTCAGAATTCCATTCCGAACCTTGGATCAAAATCTCACCTACCCACCGGAATTCGCCAAAATTCAAACTTACCCAATTCAAGCCTAATTCTACACTGAACCTCCAAATTCAATTCCGATTGCGCTCCTAAGTCACAAATCATCACTCAAAACTAGTCGAATCATCGAAAATCCATTCCGAGCCCTCTAACTCATAAGTCAACATCAGGTTGACTTTTCCAAACTAACTTTCTTTTAAAGAGACTAATTGTCTCATTTCTAACCGAACTCTATTCGAATTACTTCAAATTCACCAACCACCTATAATAAAACATATAGAAGCATAAAACGGGGAAAACGAGGTAGTAACTCATGTGATGACGGGTCGGGTCGTCATTGTGATTCTCTTTGACAGACAAATTGCTCAAAAAGCAAGAAATCATTCAAGATATCAGAAAAGGTCACCTAAGCAAAGATCTCCAATCGAGCCAAGGCTGATTGAGCCACAAATATAAATGGTAAGGGGTGTGAAACAATAATGGATGATGCTGAGCATACGTCTCTTGAAACCGTCTCAAGCTAATTAAGCAGTAGCCAAGCTGCCTAAGACTCAACGCTACAAACAGACCACCTTTTTCCAAAATTGAAAAAATTTTCTTTTTTTTTTGCAGCAGGAACAAAGCAGTGCAAGGAAAGTGGTTAAAAAAAAGAGAAAAAGAAAAAAAAAACAAAGAACAAAAGAGAAGACAAAGAAAAGAAGAGAAGAGCCGACAAAGGGAAGTTTCTCAAATCTTTGTCTTTATTTGTCTTGCTATTGTACATAAAATCTTGCCATTGATATTTACTTTTCCTCCTAGGATAAAAGGTCCTAGTCTAATGGATCTTCCTCTCAATCGAAATCTTAGTCTGACGAATCATTTTCCTAAGATAGAAGACCTAGTTTGATGAACTTTTTCCTAGGATAAAAATCTTAGTTTGGTGAATCGTTCCCTAAGACAGAAGACCTATTTTGATGAACTTTCTCCTAGGATAGAAATCTTAGTCTGCTGAATCTTTCTCCTAAGATAGAAAACCTAGTCTAATGAACTTTCTCCTAGGATAAACATCTTAGTGTGATGAAAATTTCTCCTAAGATACAAAAAAGGGACCTAGTTTGATGAACATTCTCCTAGGATCAAAATCTTAGTTTGATGAATCCTTCTCCTAAGATAGAAAACCTAGTCTGATGAATTTTCTCCTAGGATAAACATCTTAGTCTGATTATTTTTTCTCCTAAGATAGAAGGCCTAGTATGATGAACTTTCTCCTAGGATAGAAATCATAGTCCGACGAATCTTTCTCCTAAGATAACCAAAAATAAAGACCTAGTTTGATGAACTTTCTCCTGGGATCAAAATCTTAGTATGATGAATGTTTCTCCTAAGATATAAAACCTAGTATGATGAATTTTCTCCTAGGATAAACATCTTAGTCTGATGAATTTTTCTCCTGAGATAGAAGTCTTAGTCTGATGAACTTTCTCATAGGATAGAAATCTTAGTCTGATGAATCTTCCTCCTAATATAGAAGACCTAGTATGATTAAATTTCTCTTCTGATCGAAATCTTAGTGTGATGAATCTTTCTACTAAGATAGAAGGCCTAGTCTGATGAACTTTCTTCTAGGATAGAAATCTTAGTCTGATGAATTTTTCTCCTAAAATAGAAAATCTAGTCTGATGAACTTTTTCCTAGGATCAAAATCTTAGTCTGATGAATCTTTCTTCTAAGATAGAAAACCTAGCCTGATAAACTTTCTCCTAGGATCAAAATCTTAGTCTAATGAATCATTCTTCTAAGATAGAAAACCTAGCCCGATGAACTTTCTCCTAGGATCAAAATCTTAGCTTGATGAATTTTTCTCCTATGATTAAAAACCTAGTCTAATGAATTTTCTTCTAGGATAAAAATCTTAATCTGGTGAATCTTTCTCCTAAGATACCAAAAAAAAAAAAAAAAATGATGACCTGTCTGATGAGATTTCTCCTAGGATCAAAATCTTAGTCTGATGAATCTTTCTCCTAAGATAGAAGACCAAGTCTGATGAACTTTCTCCTGGGATTGAAATCTTAGTTTAATAAATTTTTCTCCTAAAATAGAAGAACTTGTCTGATGAACTTTCTCCTAGGATAGAAATCTTAGTCTGATGAATTTTTCTCCTAAGATAACCAAAAAAAAGACCTAGTATGATGAACTTTCTCCAAGGATCAAAATCTTGGTCTGATGAATATTTCTCCTAAGATAAAAGACCTAGTTTGATGAACTTTCTTCTAGGATAAAAATCTTAGTCTGATGAATTTTTCTCCTAAGATAGAAGACCTAGTCTGATGAACTTTCTCATAGGATAGAAATATTAGTCTGATGAATTTTTCTCCTAAGATAAAAAAAAGACCTAGTCTGATGAACTTTCTCCTAGGATCAAAATCTTAATCTGACGAATCATTCTCCTAAGATAGAAAACCTAATATGATGAATTTTCTCCTAGGATAATTTGAAAAAGAAAAAAAAAGATGTCTTGAAAAAAAAAGGTCATTTGTTCATGCCTTTGAAAAAAATAGCGTTTGAGAAATTTGTTTAAAAGAATTATTTTCTGAAAAAGAAAAAAAATGTTTTTTTTCTATAAAAAAAAGATAGAAAAAAACCAACTTGGTTCATTTTAGCATAAGTGCACAATTTAGCAGTCTCATTTTAACAACATTAGGGCTCCAATCCCTTAGTTGAGATTTTAGACATAGGGCCTCCATTCTCTAGTCGCCTTTTTTGTTAACATTAGGACTCCAATCCCTGAGTTTCAATTTTTAGACATAGGGCCTCCATTCCCTATTCGCCTTTTTTGCCAACATAGGGCTCTATTCCCTAGTTGAGAATTTTAGATATAAGGTTCCATTCCTTCTAAAGACACACAATCTTTATTTTATTACTTTCAAAAAAGAAAAGAAAAATAAAATAGTTTAGAGTTTTGTTACGAATAACTCACGAAATTTTTCTAGTGAAAACTGAGGCAGAAACTTTCGTTCATTTATTTGTTTTTGGTGTCTGAGCAGGTTTTACCTCGAGACACAGGATTCGAGATGACCAAAAGAACGAGTCTCAGTTCAGAATAAAGAAAAAGAATAAAAGAAAAATAAGTAAATCCAAATGCAGAAGTTAATAGAAAATGTGAGCTGCTCAAGACAGGGCTGAGTTCACAAGCTTTGCGTGTCCCGTCTTGGTTTGAAAAGTTGATGAAGATTGAGGCAACACCTACAACTAACAAGTATCAATATTCAGATCAGGGTCCGCATGAAGAAACAACCAAGACTCAAGATCAAGCTTTAGAGACTCATAGATAGGTATCTTATAACTGTAGCCGATAGGCTTAGTTAGTCTTTTTTATTTTTGATTTTGATTAAATAACGGGACCGCGGACCGGAACCTCGGCGGAACGGCACCTCGATCGGTTCTCCACTTTGGTACTCCATCACCTCATTTACCTCAGAACTACAAGTGGCCTGATTCCTTTATAGTCAAGGGTATGTAGGCAGCTCAGATACCAGGGCTCGGTCACATTCCCCTTTCTCAATTTTGGTCTCCTTAAATAAGCGTCGGGTCAAAAACCTGTCTAGTCGTTCTTTGTCTGAAAATTCTTCATGTTTCCAGTCAAAGAGGGGCAACTGTATACATGTGATTTTTTACCCTTACCAAGATTTTTCACATTTTAGCATGTAGATATTTATTTTAGGTCTAATATCGCTATTTTGGCTTTTTTTTAAACTTCTTCTGTTTATTATATTTCAAAAACTAAAAAAAAAGAAGGAAAAACTAACAAAAAATATTTTTGTTCTTTATGTTAGATTATTGATATTTTCTATAGCTAGTTTTATTTTATTTTATTTTTACAAAGGATAAAAGAAAAGTTCCAAAAAATATTTTTACTTGGTTTAGTGTAATTTTAAGTTATAAATATTTAATAAATATCGAGTAGTATTTGAATTTCTCTAATAGGATTATTTTAGTTCTCTTTTTAAATAGGAATTAAAACAAAACAAAAGTAAAAAAGGAAAAAAAGAAAAAAACAATAAAAAAAGAAAGAAAACATGAAAAATTTGCAAAACAAAAAGAGTAATGACGAAACAGAAGAAGTAAATTTTCAAAGAAGAATCAATTCATTAAATCATGTGGGTCCCACCTTATCTCTTCCTAACCAACTCACATGCACATTGGATTTCAAAAATAACAGAATTTCTTTTTCTCTCTCTCTCATTCACATTTTGGGTAGAGGGACCTTTCCCTTTACTTTCTATATAATACACACAGAAGGGAGCGCGGAAAAGAGAAAAAAGAGAGAGGAGAGCATCAGAGAATAGAAAACCAGGGAACAAAAAGATTAAGAAAAAGCAAAAAGAACGTCTTCCTTCACCTTTAAGCAATAGCCATATTCTTCCCTTGAGCATAAAAAGGGATTCACGCACATAAACAGAGGTTAGAAAACGAGGCTTCTTCATACCTTCTTCCTCAAAAACTCTCCCCAGCATTTTTAACCATGGAAACTCCATGATTGTTCTCTAACCCAGCACCACCCTAAGAGAACTTAGCCTAAAGACCTTCCTTACTTTTAGAATAACCCAAAAGATCTCCCTCACCAAAAAAAAACCAAAAAAAAAAATAGGGCAGACAAAAAAAAAACGGAAAACGGATGGCTAATACTCCTGAATTTCGATGACTTGGGTTTGAATTTTAGCATGGCGAGTGGGTTTCGATAGAACTCTGGTTTGATGGCTCGAGGCTTTCGTAGTCCGAAGGTTTTGTTTGAAAACTGTCCGATTGTGGAGTCGTTGTAATTCAAAGTCCACAAACATCTACATACAGAGGTTCATTTTTCTTTTTTATTTTATTTTTCTCTTTAATAATTTGAACCATTTCATTTAGTTCTAATTATAAAGTTTATACGACTAAGTGCTGCTCTCTTGAGTGTTTCTATGGTTGGTGATTATTCTGTTCATGCCGGGCTCCTTTTGTGCTTTTTTTCTTAGTGTATGGTGTGGTTAATCTCAATAACAATTTGTTTTCTTATCTATTTGAGTTATTTCTTTTAAGTAGTTGGTTTGACATGGAAAATTAAACTTACAAGAGTTTTCTTCAATAACCTAGTGGGCTGTCTATTTCACTTTGCTTTAGTTTCAATTTAATCCTTTATCTTAGTGACTAATTTGTAAAGCTGGAATTAAGAGTTGGAAGGATTGTTAGCTTGGTTAAAGCTTATCACCGTAATTGCACTTTGTCGTTATTGTCTTGTGAAAGAAATGTGCCAATCATAAATATCACTAATAGGCTCAAAATGTTGAATGATTTCAGGACAGAATGCTTGTAATTTTATTAGTCGTAGATATCTTTAATAGTTTAGCAATACAATTCATCTTGATAGTTATTCATAAAATCTCAAAACTCATGGCCCTCATGTAATTAATTTTAACTCTTTAAAAATCGAGGTGTGCCATTAGTCGAATTTTCCATGGCCCTCGCAAAGTTAATAGTGCGTTACTTTAGGCGCATAATTTAAATTAATTTCCTTGAACTTGGGTGTGCATTTCATGTGACCCAAATCCAAATCTCAACAACGTTAAATAAAATATGTTGTGGACTGCGGGTGCATTTTATGTGATGTAGTCCAAAGACGTATTTTAGATGACATTGAAATCTTCCTTAAAAATAATTAAAAGCGGCTTAATAAGTTTAAAATATACCATAGGCTAAAACATGTATTAGATTCAGATAATAGGCCAATTATAATAGTTTAAGCGACCGTGCTAGAACCACGGAATCCGGGGATGCCTAATACCTTTCTCAGGGTTAACAAAATTCCTTTTTTAGAATTTTTGGTTCACAAACATCAAAAGGAAAGTCGAATTTCCTCGATTTGGGATTAAAAAATAAATCGGTGACTTGGGATACCATTAATTATTCCAAGTGGCGACCCTGATAAATTAATAATTCCATTTCGAGTAGTGTCACTTAAAGTGGAAAAATTCCCCTATACCCTCTCTCTGGTGGGTAAAAACGGAGGTGTGACAGTCTACATGGTATTCCAGTTTTAATCATTTTGGATAGAGGTACTCAGTTTGCATCACGATTCTAGAGGGTCATTCAATGTGAGTTGGGTACTCAGGTAGAGTTGAGTACAACATTTCACCCTTAGACGGGTGGGCAGTCCGACCGCACTATACAAATTCTTGAGGATATGCTCCGTGCGTGTGTGATCGAGTTTGGAGGGTCTTGGGATCAGTTCTTGCCATTGGCAGGGTTTGCATACAATAACAGTTATCAGTCCAGCATTCAGATGGCACTGTATGAGACTTTATATTATAGGCAAGGTAGATCTCCGGTGAGTTGGTTTGAGCCGGGTAAGGCTAGATTTCTGGGCACAGACTTGGTTCAGGATGTTTTGGATTAGGTTAAGATGATTCAAGATAGACTCTGTACAGCCCAGTCCAGACAGAAAAGCAACGCAGACTGAAAGGTTCGTGATGTTTCATATATGGTTGGAGAGCGGGTTCTGCTTCGGGTTTCACCTATGAAGGGCGTTATGTGATGTGGGAAGAAAGGGAAGTTGAGTCCGAGGTTTATTGGCCCTTTTGAGATATTGAGGTGAGTTGGGGAGATTTATTATTAGCTTGCCTTACCTCCCAGTTTGGTAGGAGTTTAGCTGATATTTCATGTTTCGATGCTCTAGAGGTATCACGGTGATTCGTCGCACGTATTGGATTTCAGTTCAGTCAAGTTGGACAAGGATCTATCATATGTTGTGGAGCCAGTGGCAATATTGGACAGGAAGGTTAAAAAGTCGTGGTCAAAAAAATTGCATCAGAGAAGGTTCAGTGGTGGGGTCAATTAGTCGAGGGGGCGACCTGGGAGACCGAGCGGGATACGCGCAGCCGTTGCCCTCATATTTTCACTACTTCAGGTATGTCTTTATTCTCGTTCGAGGATGAATAAATGTTTAAGTGTAGGAGGATGTGACGACCCGACTGACCGTCTTAAGAATTAACGCCCCGATTCCCTATTTACTGCTTTCACCGAGTGTATTTCTGCTATTTTGATTTGCCGGGATGTTCGGTTTTAAGTTTCGGAGAGTTTTGGGACACTTAGTTCCTAAGTGAGAGCTTAAGCATTAGAATTGACCGTTGTCGAAACAGTGTGAAGACAGCCTCGGAATGGAAATCAAATGGTTTCGTTAGCTCTGTTAGGTGATTTTGGGCTTAGGGGCGTGATCTGATTGTGTTTAAAGGCCCGTAGCTAATTTAGGCTTTAAATGCCGAAAGTTAAATTTTAGAAAATTTCCGGTTTGATAGTGAGATTTTGATTCGAGGGTCGGAATGGAATTTCTAGAGTTGCAGTATTTTCATTGTGTCATTTGGGATGTGTGTGCAAAATTTCAGGTTATTCGGACAATGTTTGATAGACTTGTTGATCGAAAACGTATTTTTTAGAATTTTGAAGTTCTTAGGCTAAACATCCATGGTTAATTCAAGGTCTCGATGTTGTTTTGGGTGTTTTAAGGATTGGTAGAAGTTTGCGTAGCAGTTTGTGACTTGTTGGTGCCTTTGGTTGAGGACCCGGAGGCCTCGGGTGAGTTTCGGGTGCCTAACGGAAGTTAGAAGTTTACTTAGGAAGATTTTTATTACTGGTATCTGTCATAACCGCACCTTTGGTTTGGGTTCCGCAGGTGCAGAGCTGCAGAAGCGACTATTACATCGCATAAGTGGAAAAAGGGAGGGCTAGCATAGACCGCAGAAGCGGACGCTCCATCACAATAGCGTGTCCACAAAAGTGGACTCTTTTTCAGCAGATGCGAAAATTGCCGCAGAAGCGAGATCTCTTCTCGCACATGCGGGATCGCAAGTGCAGCTCATCTGGTCACAGATGCAAAACTTGCTGGACAAAATGTTTTAATTACTGCCCATTTTCCATTTTTACCAATTTGGAGCTCGGGGAGAGTCAATTTTGGAAGATTTTTGAGAGAAACAATGGGATAAGTGTTCTTAATTAATTTTGGTTAGATTATTCGAAACTATTACTAGTTTTGGCATTAAATCTGTGAATTTAGTTGTAAGAGTTTAAAAAACTCTCTCGGATAGATTTGAGGGTTTGAGGGTCGAAATGTTATGGGATTTGGATAATTTTGGTATGGTTAGACTTGTGAGAGTGTGAGGCTTCTGAAAACATAAATTTTACCCGATTCCGAGATGTGGGCCTGAGGGGTATATTGGTCATTTTACCTAATTTTATGTAGCAGCTTAATTTAATTATGGAATTCGGTACTTGGGGTGTTATTTACAATATGCAATTGAATTGAATAGATTTGGGCCATTTGGAGTCGGATACTCGTGGCAAAAGCGTGGTTTCGGGTTGATTTACGCTTGTTCGAGGTAAGTGGCTCGTCTAACCTTGTGTGAGGGACCTTCCCATTAGGTTCGATATGTTTGATAATTGAAATGCCTTGTATGTGAGTTGACGAGTGCGTACTTGTGCAAATTGTTAGAAATCCAATTTTCTTTAAGTACTTATTTGTATGTTTCTTCTCCTGTTTTGATTACTTGTACTATAAAGCATATTGTTACCTTAGGAAAGCATGTCTAAGTGATTTAATTACCTTAATTGTACAATCTGTTTACCTGAACTATATGCAACATGGTAGGCTAGAATTATTTATTGTCTTAATATGAAATTTGCCTTCTTTGAATATTTTCTTGCTGCTGCTGTGTATTTACGTTGGGACTACGGATGTGGGATTCCGGTAGCTCCCCTTGTCTGTTTACTTTGGGATTACGAGTTAGATTTCCGATAGATCCTCTTGTATATTTACTTCGGGACTGCGGGCTAGATTCCTGGTAGATCCTCCTTCACAGTTATATGGAACTATAGGAATGCACCTGGTAGAATCCCACAGTACAGAGTATTTATATCTGGGGACTACGGATCAGGATTTCGGTAGATCCCTTGCACATTTATAGTTGGACTATGGGACGAGATCGCGGGATATCCTTCGGACACGTATATGATGGACTACGGGACGATATCCCGGGATAACCACTGGGTTGTTGTAACTGGGATCACAAGACAGTATCCTGGAAGGTGCCCCGGTTGTTATCTCTGTGTTGAATTGTATTTCTTTCTGTGGCTTGTTTGTCTCTGTTCTAGTTGTTGTTGTTCTTTCAATTCTATATTTTTTCTTACTGTTGTACTTATTTATACTATTTTATTTCACACTGTTAATCCTTATATTTTATTTAACCTCAGTCGGGCCCTGACCTTCCTTGTCACTACCCGACCGAGGTTAGGCTTGGCACATACTGAGTACTGTTGTAGTGTACTCATGCCCCTTCTGCGCATGTTTTTCATGTGCATATCCAGGTACTTTCGCTCAGTCTTATCATCCTTGAGGCGAGGCGCTTCTGTAGAGACTTCAAGGTATATCTACCGTGTCTGCAGACCGAGGAGTCCCTTTCTATTCTCGCTTTTAAGTATTATCCCTTCTGTATTTCTTTTTTTTTGTTAGATAATCTGGAGTTAGACACTGTTAGATATTTAAAGGCTTGTGGTTTCATGAGATTCCGGATTTTTAGGATAATGTACTTGGTTTGAAAATGCTGTCTTGTATATGCTGAGTGGCATTATAACTAGTGCTTCAATTCAGATATTTTAGTTTTGGTCATTCCTTCCGCAAGTTTAGTTTATTTTTTGCACTTGTTAGGCTTAACTAGTCGTAGAGACTAGGTGCCGTAATAACAGTTCACGGAGGGCAAACTAGGGTCGTGACAACTACCAGGTTTTTGGAATTATAAATTTTGTAGAGATTTCTGCTTCAAGAATGTTATAGTTTATTTATTATTGTGGTATTTTAGGAGTTAGGCTTACCTAGTACCTAGGACTAGGTGTCATCCCGATACCCAAATGGAAGGAAAGTTGGGTCATGACACTCCAATTTTTGAAATTCCATTCCGATCCCGATATTAAAATTTCCACTACCAAGCGGAAAACGCCAAAATTTCAATTTCGCCAATTCAAGCCTAAATATACTATGGACCTTCAAATTACATTTCGAACATGTTTCTAAGTCCCAAATTACTTCACGAAGCTATCCAAACCATAAAAACTAAGTTCCGAGATCATTTACTCACAAGTAAACTTCCGGTTGACTTTTCCAACTTTATAATCAACTTTAAAGACTAAGTGTTTCATTTGTCTCTACAATCATTCCGAACCTGAGCAAATCCACCCAACACAACATTAAAGAGCTAAACCACACAAAATGAAGCTGAAATGGGGTAACGGGTCTTAAAGTCTCGGAATGACCGATAGGGTCGTTACAAAAATGGTATAGAATAAAATACCAATATAAAATATTGGGTGTTTGTTAATTTAATATGTAAAATATTGATAATTGTAGTAGATTATACTAAAAGTATCTGTGACTCAAACCAGAAGAAACACATCTAAAACTTTATGGTTTCCCTAATATGTTGAATAATATGCTAAAATTTTATGATTACATATGTGAAAGATACAAACTTTGCAACATATAATACTGGGAGGGATCTTTAATTAAATACTAGAGAAAATAATGGATAAAATGGTGTCACACCTCCTTTTTCTACCCTGAAAGGGAGTATATGTGAGTTATTTCCAATTACAGTGACCATCAAAACAAGATTATTTATGATATTTAGAGTCACAATTTGGGATAATTTATGGTGTCCCAAGTCACCGATTTGAAATCATGAATCGAGGAAGTTTGACTCTTACTTATGGTCTACGGACACAGAAATTCGGGTAAGGAATTTTGTTAACCTGGAAAAAGGTGTTAGGCATTTCGGGGTTTCGTGATTTTAGCATGATCGCTTTTATCATACTTGTCTTAATTGAATTATCTAATTATTCTCTTACCGATTTTAAATACTTGATTACTAACTATAAAATTATCTTAACACGAGTCAAGCGTACGTGTACTCCCTTTGTTTGGTGCATCAAAAATCATGTCACACGTATATGTCCATAATCAATAATGCTTTATTATTATTAAGAAATATTGGCTGAAGTTGTGCAAACATATACCTTGAATTCATTTTTAGAATCGTAATTATGTCACGCGAATGTGTACGCGATCAAAATGATGTAACGACCCGGTCGGTCTTTTTTGGAATTTACGCCCCAAGTCCCTATTAACTGCTTTTTCTAAGTTCATTTATGCTATTTTGGTTTGCCGCGACGTTCGGTATTAGAATTTGGAGTGTTTTGGGACACTTAGTCCCTAAATGAGGGTTTAAGAGTATAAAAATGGCCGTATACAGAAAAGTATGAAGACGACCTCGAAATGGAAATCCGATGGTTCCGTTAGCTCCGTTAGGTGTTTTTGGGGTTGGGAGCGTGTTCGGAATGTTATTTGGAGGTCCGTAGCTCATTTAGCCTTAAAATGTTGAAGTTTGAATTTTTGAAGTTTCCGGTCTGATAGTGAGTTTTTGATCCGAGGGTCGGATTTGAATTCTGGAAGTTGTTGTAGCTCTGTCATGTCATTTGGGATGTGTGTGCAAAATTTCAGGTCATTCGGACGAGGTTTGGTTAGGCTTTTGATCGAAAGCGTATTTGGTTAGAATTTGAAGTTCTTAGGCTTGAATCCTTGATTTAATCGGGTTTCCGGAGTTGTTTGAGGTGTTTTGAGGATTGGTACAAGTTCGAATAAGGTATTAGGTGGTATTAGTGTTTTTAGTTAGGGTCCCGGGGGTCCCGGGATGATTTCGGATGCTCAACGGGTTAGTTTTGGAAGTTAGAAGGAAAAATTGCAGCAGGCTTCTGTTGTTTTTGCTTCTGCGGTTTGGGAACCGCAGAAGCGGTGCCGCAAAAGCGGCCTTTGCACCGCAGAAGTGAGTTGGCCCCTTCCCCTCAGAGACCGCAAAAGCGGTCATATTTCCGCAGAATCGAGACCACTGGAGCGGTCATGTGTCCGCAAAAGCATAATTTTCCCCTCTAATGAGAAACCGCAGAAGCGGTTATTTTGCCGCTTAAGTAGGACCGCAGAAGCGGTCCCTTGTCCGCAGCAGCGGAAATGTCTGGGCAGAAATAGGAAATATCTAGGGTTTAATTTCATAAGTTTGAAAATCAATTTTGAGCTCGCGCAAGGGCAATTCTGAGAGGATTTTGAAGAGCTGATTATTGGGTAACATTTCTATGATCCTTTCTAGTTATATTCCATCATTTAGTAGTTAAATCCACCTTTTAAATTCGAATTAAGGATCAAAAATTGGTTAATTTGGGGTAAAACTTCTTAGACCTAACTATTGGGTTTTGAGGAGGCATTTGACCTCTGATTTTTGAGATTTTTATATGGTTAGACTCGTGAGAGTACGTGGTTTCTGAAAACGTAAAAATTATTCGATTCCGAGATGTTGACTGGAGGGGCGTTTTGGTCATTTTACCAATTTTTGCGCCTTAGCCTTAATTTTATTAGTGGAATTAGTTATTTTCAATGTTATTTACAATATGTAATTGGCTTGAATAGATTTGGGCCACTCGGAGTCGGATACTCGTGGCAAGGGCATCATTCCCTAGTTGATTTCGCACCGGTTCGAGGTAAGTGGCTTGCCTAACCTTGTGTGGGGGACTTCGTCCCTTAGGATGTGATAATTGGTAATTGAATGCCTTGTACGTGAGGTGACGAGCGCGTACTTGAGTAAATAGTTGAAACCCGGATTTTTACTTAATTACTTGATTTGGATTCTCTTTCATATTTGCTTTTACTTTACTTGCTTTTATAGCCCGTGCTAGCGTAGAAGAGCATGTTTAATTGATCCAAGCTGCCTATTTGTTTAAAGTGTCTTAACTGTGAGTACGTGGAGCATGTTAGGCCAGTATTCTTTGATGCCCAGTATTGTTGTACTTAAATTTCTGAATATTTTTCTGATGTTGGTTGCACATTTTCATTGGGACTACAGATACGGGATTTCCGGGAGCTCCCTCTTGTTTGTTTACTTTGGGACTACGGGTTTGATTCCCGGGAGATCCCCTTGCATTTTACTTTGGGACTACGGTTTTGATTCCCAGGAGACCCCCCCTGCATTTTATTTTGGGACTACGGGACGGTATCCCGGGAGATTCCCCTGCACTTTTATTTTGGGACTATGGGACAGTATCCCGGGAGACCCCCCTGCACACTGATGATTTGATTACGGGATGGTATCCCGGAAGATTCTTTGATATTGATATGAGATTTGGACTAC
Organism: Nicotiana glauca; assembly: GCA_026770625.1. Taxonomy (NCBI): domain Eukaryota; kingdom Viridiplantae; phylum Streptophyta; class Magnoliopsida; order Solanales; family Solanaceae; genus Nicotiana; species Nicotiana glauca. The sequence continues at coordinate 491,635 of MU776990.1, read as the reverse complement.
GGGACGGTATCCTGGGAAGTTCCATTGGACTGTTGAGAAAAGAGCTACAGGACGGTATCTTGGAAGACCCTTGTCGGTATTCTTGTAATTTTGCTGCATTTACTCTGTGTTTCTGTTTTGTCCTGCAGTACCATATTTCATTGATTTGTCTTATCATATCACTGTGTTCATTAGTTTTCATCAGACTTCGATACTGTTAATATCTTGCTATTTTATTGTTTCTATCTCAATAGGGCCCTATCCTTTCCTCGTCACTACCCAACCGAGGTTAGGCTTGGCACTTACTGATTACCCTGTGGTGTACTCACGCCTCTTCTGCGCATGTTTTTTTTCATGTGCAGATCCAGGTGCTTCTGAGTAGGCGTACGGCTAGTAGCTGTCAGGGAGCGTATTGGGGACTTGAGGTATACATCTGTTACGTCCGCAGATCCACAAAGTCCCCTTCTCATTTTATCCATAGTTATTAGATGTTATTTCGATCCCTCTTTTTATTAGACTATTCTGGTGATTAGTGCAATGTAAGATTTCTTATAGCCTGTGTTGCTCGTGGGTTTCCGGGTCTTGGAGGTTATTTCAGTATTTTGTATTAAAGTGTATGTGCCAGGCGGCAACTGTATACATTACTCATGTTATTTAGCTTTTGAATATAAATCTCGCAAATGTTCTTACTTCCGCAATGTGTTAGGCTTACCTGGTCGTGATGACTAGGTGCCGTCATGACATGTTCACAATTGGTGAACTAGGGTCGTGACAAGTTGGTATCAGAGCTCTAGGTTCATAGGAGTCACGGGACGCAGGCCGATTTATTAGAGTCTCGCTGATCGGTATGGAGACGTCCGTATTTATCTACAAGAGGCTATGTAGCTGTTTAGGAAAAATCTTCATTTCTTTTGAATTCCTTGTCGTGCGATATTTTGACACCAAATCTAAACTTCTATCTTCTATTCTCTCACATATGGTGAGGACACGTGCTACACGAAAGGACCAGGCACCCGAGACCCCTGCTACCGCCGTCAGAGGCCGGGGCCGGGATAGAGGTCGAGGATGTGCCCAAGGTACAGCCACAGCACCCGCGCGCGCTGTTGCTGAGGTACCACCAGCAGATCCAGTTTGAGCATAGGCACCTGGTACACCTACTACTGCTACTACTACTCTAACGCTCCAGGAGACCCTGGCTCAGTTCATAAGCATGTACACTACTTTGGCTCAGGCGGGGTTGCTTCCCCTCGCTGCAGCCACATCTCAGGCCGAGGGAGGGGCCCAGACTCCCGCAGCCCGCACTCCTGAGCAGAGATTGCCGATGGAGCAGGTTCCGGAGGTTATTCCTGTACCACCTGCAGCACCAGTACAACCCGGGGATGCGTCAGCTGTCTTAGAGGACGAGCAGTGCAGGCTAGAGAGGTTCAAGAAATATGATCCCCCAGTGTTCAGTGGCCTAGCTTCAGATGACGCCTTGGGATTCTTAGAGGAGTGTCATCACATTCTTCGTACTATGGGCATAATGGAGTCTAGTAGGGTTTTTTTCACCGCCTTTCAGCTTCGGGGAGCCGCCTATGATTGGTGGCATACTTATGAGTTGGATAGTCCAGTGGAGTCTGCCTCACTGACTTGGACCCAGTTCTCAGACATGTTTATGAGGGAGTTTGTTCCCAGAGCCTCAGGAATTCATGGCGCGCGGAGTTTGAGCGTTTGCGCCAGGGTGCTATGACAGTCTCAGAGTATGCCATCTGTTATACCAGGTTGGCTAGACATGCACCGTCGTTGGTCGCCACAGTTAGGGAGAGAGTTTGGAGGTTTATTGAGGGTCTTATTCCGCCCATCCGGTCCAGCATGGCCCGAGAGTTAGAGATGTATATTCCCTACCAGCAGGTAGTAAGCATTGCTAGATGGATTGAGGGTATGCTCGCCAGGGAGCAAGGGGAGAGGGAGGCCAAGAGATCTCGAGAGTCGGGTCAGTACTCTGGTGCCCGTACCTCATCAGCTGGACGTTATGGTAGGGGTTATTCTGGTCACCCTGTTCATTCAGCCTTGCTAGCAACCGGTAGTACTCCAGCCCCACCAGTACCTCAGGAGCCTTATTATGTGCCTCCAATTTCTAGCGCGTCTCCTGCGCGGGGTACTTCCCGAGGTCAGTCTAGCGGACCTAGCTCCAGTCAGTCATGGCCACCACGTCCTCCCAGAGCTTTCTTCGAGTGTGGCGATACACGTCACGTGGTTAGGGACTGCCCCAAACTTGGTAGGGGTTCATCTTCACAGACTGCTCAGCCACATCGTGCTTCTCAGAGTTCTCAGGCTATGGTTTCAGCTCCCACTGCTGCCCCACCTGCCCAGCCTGCCAGGGGCGGAGGCCGGGGAGATAGAGGTCGCCCTCATGAGAGGGGTCGGGCCAGATATTATTGCATTCCTGCTCGCACCGAGGCGATTGCCTCCGATTCTGTCATCACAAGTATTATTCTTGTTTGTCACGGGGAGGCATCGGTTCTATTCGATCCCGGCTCCACTTATTCATATGTGTCCTCTTATTTTGCTTCGCATTTGGGTATGTCTCAGGATTCTTTAAGTTCCCCCGTTTATGTTTCTACTCCTGTAGGAGATTCTCTTGTTGTAGACTACGTGTACCGGTCGTGTTTGGTTACTATTCATGGTTTTGAGACCAGGGCTGATCTATTATTACTTGGTATGGTTTATTTTGTTATTATTCTGGGCATGGACTGGTTGTCGCCCCATCATGCTATTCTTGATTGTCACGCCAAGACCGTGACGCTGGTTATGCCAGGTGTTCCACGTATTTAGTGGAGTGGTACCTTAGATCATACTCCCAGCAGGGTTATTTCTTTCCTTAAAGCTCAACGTATGGTTGAGAAGGGGTGTGCTGCTTATTTAGTTTATGTGAGAGATGTCAGTGTTGACACCCTTTCTGTTGATTCCGTCCCAGTGGTATGGGATTTTTTCGATGTGTTTCCAGCTGATCTTCCAGGCATGCCGCCCGATAGAGATATTAATTTTGGCATTGATCTGTTGTTGGGCACTCAGCCCATCTCCATTCCTCTATATCGCATGACTCCTCCTGAGTTGAAGGATCAGTTGCAGGAATTGTTGGGTAAGGGTTTTATTTGACCCAGTTTTTCACCATGGGGAGCCCCTATTTTGTTTGTGAAGAAGAAGGACGGTTCTATGCGTATGTGCATTGATTATCGCCAGTTGAACAAAGTTGCAGTGAAGAACCGATATCCTTTACCTCGTATTGATGATCTGTTTGATTGGCTTCAGGGCGCACATGTGTTTTCCAAGATTGATTTGCGCTCAGGTTACCATCAGTTGAAGATTCGGGAGTGAGATATCCCGAAGACTGCTTTCAGGACTCGGTATGGTCATTACGAGTTCCTTGTTATGTCTTTTGGGCTGACTAATGTCCCGACAGCTTTTATGCATTTGATGCACAGTGTATTCAGGCCATATTTTAATTCATTCGTGATTGTTTTTATTGATGATACTCTGGTATATTCCCGGAGTCGGGAAGATCATGAGCAACACCTGAGGGTAGTGCTTCAGACTCTGAGGGAGAAGAGGTTGTATGCAAAGTTCTCCAAATGTGAGTTCTGGCTGAGTTCTGTGGCATTCCTAGGCCACGTGGTGTCGAGTGAGGGCATTCGAGTGGATCCGATAAAGATGGAGGCCGTGCAAAGTTGGCCCAGGCCCTCTTCAGCTACTAAAATCTGTAGTTTCCTTGGCTTGGCGGGTTATTACCTTCGCTTTGTGGAGGGGTTCTCATCGATCGCGGCTCCTACGACTAGATTGACCTAGAAGGGTGCCCCATTTCCGTGGACAGAGGAGTGTGATGAGAGCTTCCAGAAGCTCAAGACAGCTTTGACTTCAGCCCCAATCTTGATGATGCCTACCAGTTTATGGTCCTATACGGTTTATTGTGATGCCTCACTGGTTGGACTTGGAGCGGTATTGATGCAGGACGGTAGGGTGATTGCCTACGCGTCCCGACAGTTGAAGGTGCATGAAAAGAACTACCCTGTCCACGATCTTGAGTTAGCTGCCATTGTTCACGCCTTGAAAATCTGGCATCATTATTTGTATGGGGTGCCTTGTGAGATCTACACTGACCATCGGAGTTTGCAGCACTTGCTTAAGCAGAAGGACTTGAATATACGTCAGAGGATATGTTTAGAGTTGTTAAAGGATTATGATATTACCATTCTTTATCACCCAGCCAAGGCCAATGTGGTCGCCGATGCCTTGAGTCTCCGGGCGGAGTGTTTGGGGAGTTTGGCATATCTACCAGCCTTAGAGAGACCTATAGTGATGGATGTTCAGGCTTTAGCCAGGCATTTCGTGAGATTGGGCCTTTCAGAGCCCAGTCGGGTTCTAGCTTGTGTGGTTTCTCGGTCTTCCCTAATTGATCGCATCATGGAGCGGCAGTCTGATGACCCTCATTTGCTTGTTCTTTAGGACATAGTTCGGCGAGGTGATGCCCGAGATGTTACCATCGGGGATGATAGAGTGTTGAGGATGCAGGGTCGGATTTGTGTGCCCAATGTAGATGATCTTCGAGAGCTGATTCTAGCTGAGGCCCATAGCTCGCGGTATTCCATCCATCCGGGTGCCGCGAAGATGTACCAGGACTTGAGGCAGCACTACTGGTGGAGGCGGATGAAGAAGGATATAGCTGACTACGTGTCTAGATGCCTCAACTGCCAGCAGGTGAAGTATGAGCACCAGCGTCCGGGTGGTTTGCTACAGCAGATTGAGATCCCAGAGTGGAAGTGGGAGCGTATCACCATGGACTTCGTATCTGGACTTCCGCGGACTGTGAGGAAGTTTGATTCTATTTGGGTCATTGTGGATCGGCTGACCAAGTCCGCTCATTTCATACCTGTGTGTACCACTTATTCATCAGAGCGGTTGGCGGAGATTTATATCAGGGAGATCGTCCGGTTGCATGGTATTCCAGTTTCTATCATCTCAGACAGAGGCACTCAGTTTACATCGCGGTTCTGGAGAGCCGTGCAGCAGGAGTTAGGCACTCGAGTGGAGTTGAGCACGGCATTCCACCCCCAGACGGACGGACAGTCCGAGCGCACTATTCAGATTTTGGAGGATATGCTCCGTGCGTGCGTGATTGAGTTTGGAGGGTCATGGGACCATTTCCTGCCACTGGCGGAGTTTGCTTATAACAACAGCTATCAGTCCAGCATTCAGATGGCGCCGTATGAGGCCTTATATAGTAGGAGATGTAGATCTCCAGTGGGTTGGTTCGAGCCGAGTGAGGCCAGGTTATTGGGTACAAAGATGGTTCAGGATGCGATGGAGAAGGTTAAAGTGATTCAGGACAAACTCCGTGCAACCCAGTCCAGACAGAAGAGTTATGCGGACAAGAAGGTTCGTGATGTGGCATATATGTTTGGTGAGCAGGTTTTGCTTCGGGTCTCGCCTATGAAGGGAGTCATGAGTTTTGGAAAGAAAGGAAAGCTTAGTCCGAGATTTATTGGGCCTTTTGAGATATTGAGGCGAGTTGGGGAGGTTGCTTATGAGCTTGCCTTACCTCCCAGCCTAGCCGGAGATCATCCGGTATTTCATGTTTCGATGCTCTGAAGATATCATGGCGACCCGTCGCACGTTTTGGATTCCAGTTTAGTCCAGCTGGACAAGGATATATCTTATGTTGAAGAGCCAGTGGCCATTTTGGATTGGCAGATCAGAAAGTTGAGGTCAAAGAACATCGCTTCAGTGAAGATCTAGTGGCGGGGTCAGCCGGCCGAGGAGGTGATTTGGGAGACCGAGCAGGATATGTGTAGCCAGTACCATGATCTTTTTGCTACTTCAGGTATGTTCTCTATGATCGTACGAGGACGAACGAATGTTTAAGTGTAGGAGGATGTAACGACCCGGTCGGTCGTTTTTGGAATTTACGCCCCAATTCCCCATTAACTGCTTTTCCTAAGTTCATTTCTGCTATTTTGGTTTGCCGCGACGTTCGGTATTAGAATTCGGAGTGTTTTGGGACACTTAGTCCCTAAATGAGGGTTTTAGAGTTTAAAATTGGCCGTATTCAGAAAAGTGTGAAGACAACCTCGGAATATAAATCTGATGGTTCCTTTAGCTCCGTTAGGTGTTTTTGGGGTTGGGAGCGTGTTCAGAATGTTATTTGGAGGTCCGTAGCTCATTTAGCCTTAAAATGCTGAAGTTTGAATTTTTGAAGTTTCCGGTCTGATAGTGAGTTTTTGATTCGAGGGTCGGATTTGAATTTCGGAAGTCGCTGTAGCTCCGTCATGTCATTTGGGAAGTGTGTGCAAAATTTCAGGTCATTCGAACGAGGTTTGGTTAGGTTTTTGATCGAAAGCGTATTTGGTTAGAATTTGAAGTTCTTAGGCTTGAATCCTTGATTTAATTAGGTTTCCGGAGTTGTTTGAGGTGTTTTGAGGATTGGTACAAGTTTGAATAAGGTACTAGGTGGTATTGGTGTTTTTAGTTAGGGTCCCGGGATGATTTCGGATGCTCAACGGGTTAGTTTTGGAAGTTAGAAGGAAAAATTACAGCAAGCTTCTGTTGTTTTCGCTTCTGTGGTTTGGGAACCGCAGAAGCAGCGCCACAAAAGCGGCCTTTGCGCTGAAGAAGCAAGTTGGCCCCTTCCCCGAGAAGCGGTCATATTTTCGTAGAAGCGGTCATGTGTCCGCAAAAGCGGAATTTTCCCCTTTAATGAGAAACCGCAGAACAGGTCATTTTTCCTCTTAAGCAGGACCGCAGAAGCGGTCCCTTGTCCGCAGCAGCGAAAATGTCTAGGCTGAAATAGGAAATATCGAGGGATTAATTTCATAAGTTTGAAAATCAATTTTGAGCTCGGGCAAGGGCGATTCTGAGAGGATTTCGAAGAGCAGATTATTGGGTAACATTTCTATGATCCTTTCTAGTTATATTCCATCATTTAGTAGTTAAATCCACCTTTTAAATTCGAATTAAGGATAAAAAAATTGGTTAATTTGGGGTAAAACTTATTAGACCTAACTCTTGGGGTTTGAGGGGGCATTTGACCTCCGATTTCTGAGATTTTTATATGGTTAGACTCGTGAGAGTATGAGGTTTCGGAAAACGTAAAAATTATTCGATTCGGAGACGTTTGCTAGAGGGGCATTTTGGTCATTTTACCTATTTTGCGCCCTAGCCTTAATTTTATTAGTGGAATCAGTTATTTGCAATGTTATTTACAATATGTAATTGGTTTGAATAGATTTGGGCCACTCGGAGTCGGATACTCGTGGCAAGGGCATCGTTCCCTAGTTGATTTCGCACCGGTTCGAGGTAAGTGGCTTGCCTAACCTTGTGTGGGGGACTTCGTCCCTTAGGATGTGAAAATTGGTAATTGAATGCGTTGTACGTGAGGTGACGAGCGCGTACTTGAGAAAATTGTTGAAACCCGCATTTTTACTTAATTACTTGATTTGGATTCTCTTTCATATTTGCTTTACTTTACTTGCTTTTATAGCCTGTGCTAGCGTAGAAGAGCATGTTTAATTGATCCAAGTTGCCTATTTGTTTAAAGTGTCTTAACTATGAGTACATGGAGCATGTTAGGCCAGTATTCTTTGATGCCTTATATTGTTTTACTTAAATTTCTGAATATTGCTCTGATGTTGGTTGCGCATTTTCATTGGGACTACGGATACGGGATTTCCGGGAGCTCCCTCTTGTTTGTTTACTTTGGGACTACGGGTTTGATTCCCGGGAGATCCCCCTGCATTTTACTTTGGGACTACGGGTTTGATTCCCGGGAGATCCCCCCTGCATTTTATTTTAGGACTACGGGACGGTATCCCAGGAGATCCCCCTGCAATTTTATTTTGGGACTACGGGACGGTATCCCGGGAGATCCCCCTGCACATTGATGATTTGATTATGGGACGGTATCCCGGGATATTCTTTGATATTGATATGATATTTGGACTACGGGACGGTATCCCGGGAAGTTCCATTGGATTGTTGAGAAAAGGGCTACAGGTCGGTATCTTGGAAGACCCTTGTCGATATTCTAGTAATTTTGCTGTATTTACTCTGTGTTTCTGTTTTGTCCTGCAGTACTATATTTCATTGATCTGTCTTATGACTTCGCTGTGTTCATTAGTTTTCATCAGACTTTGACACTGTTAATATCTTGCTATTTTATTGTTTCTGTCTCAGTAGAGCCCTGACCTTTCCTCGTCACTACCCAACTGAGGTTAGACTTGGCACGTACTGAGTACACCACAGACACGCCTCTTCTGCGCATGTTTTTTTTCATGTGCAGATCCAGATACTTCTGAGCAGGCGTACCGCCAGTAGCTATCAGGGAGCGTATTGGGGACTTGAGGTATACATCTGCTAATCCGTAGATCCGCAAAGTCCCCTTCTCATTTTATCCATAGTTAATAGATGTTATTTCGATCCCTCTTTGTATTAGAATATTCTGGTGATTAGAGCAGTGTAAGATTTCTTATAGCCTGTGTTGCTCGTGGTTTTCCGGGTCTTGGAGATTATTTCAGTATTTTGTAGTAAAGTGTATGTGCCAGGCGACAACTATATACATTACTCATGTTATTTTGCTTTTGAATATAAATCTCCCAAATGTTGTTACTTCCGCAATGTGTTAGGCTTACCTGGTCGTGAAGAATAGGTGCCGTCATGACGTGTTCACAATTGGTGAACTAGGGTCATGACCGATGGTAGATTAGTCGCGCCAAGAGAAAACTACGAATATTTATTTTATAAACCGTAATCATGTCACATGAATGTGTCCATAACAAAGATAAGAAATTCAAAACGCGCCTAAAGGTTCTCCTACCGGGGTATGGTCGGCCTAAAACATGCTACTAGCGATCAAATTACTAAAGGGACAAAAGTCTAGCAATCTATTGCGTTGGCCTTTAAATCTGTTGAACTACCCCACAACCCATTTATTTTCTCTTGCTAATCTAATTTCACTGAACACTTGTTAATTCATAAAATAGCAAGCAACTCAACATTTTTATAGGTCTTGAACTAATTTCAAAGAAATCAAAGTAAAAAAACAGAACTGGTAGACTAATTTACAGAACAATTAAAGCTCATCCAACAAATTTAAATAAGAAAAATCTAAATCAAATCAACACCATAAGCAACAAATTACATCTAACATATAATGTACATATAATTAGACCTTTAACATACAGTATAAAAACCAAAAAAAATTTGAATTTATTTGCCAAGATAATTCGAAGACGGGGAAACAAAATCTCAATCAAGAGAAAGCAAAGCAAAAGTGAGTCATAAATCTTGACGTGCTCTAAATGAAATCAACACTATAACAACATATTACATCTAATATATGAATACTTCAATACAAAAAATAAATACCTGGTTGTACAAGAGTCATTGAAATGAACGTTTTGATTTCTCAAAGTATTCAGCAGTTACAGAAGCAAAAAATCAAAATTGTGGCTACAATGGAAGTCGAATCAGATAGTAGCTCAAACGGAACCTCATAATGGCGACAAAATTCAAAACAGACCTCGAATTTGCTCTATTTCTATGTACTGTTCGTGTATGTGGGGGTCACCGTTTATGGAATTTTTTGGCGGACTCTGGTAGCGGCTGTGGTGGCCATTTCTCAAGTTAAGAAGAAGAAGGAGCTAAAGGTGTGTTTTTGAAGAGGGAATGATTGTCCTACCATTGTATCTGTGTGTGTGTTTTTTTTCCTGGTCTAGTGTGCAAAGAAGAAGAAGGGAAAATGACTCCTTCTTTTGTTTTTTGATCCCTATTAGCTTTTAGGTCTTGTGTTGTATGTCTATACGTTGTTGAAGGTTTGGTTTGTTCTGTAGGAGAATAAAAAAGGGTCGTTGGTTATCTGTAGGTTGAAGAAGAAGAACAATCAAAGGGGTGTCTCTGTTTTTTGTTGCTCTGTGGCTAATTTTCTGTTCTCTTGGCCCAGGGTGTGTGGAAGGGGAAGAACATGAAGGTAGGGGTATTCGATGGGTGTCTCCTCA